>JAVYIG010005438.1:0-136827 GCA_035222895.1 Strongylocentrotus droebachiensis
GATGTACCATGATAATAAGGGTGGGGTTGCTTAACAATAATCATTAGAATAGGCCTACAAAATTCAAGTTGCACATAGGAATGTAAGTCAGCAAGGACATTTATTTACAAATCGTATACAAGCAAGCACATATTTGACACAAAATCAAATTTCTTGCAAGGTACGTGTCGTCTGTTTTGATCAAGGACATTAACTCTGTGTTAAACGGTACGAGATAAAGCCCTTCTGGCTCCAAACAGACTATGAATGTAGTGAGAACATGATCAATTTTACATTCACTATTTAGCACCTTTCTGCTACTAATATTTACACTACAAAACATGCAACAGTTTCTGCTGTCAGAAAAATGACATTAACAAATAAATAAAATCAAAGGGAATATCCCTGTGTCAGACAGAATAAACCTCTAATACAATGCATTGAATGCACATGTAATGTGTTGCTTCTGGAGGTCCAAGGTTTTTGTGGTTTTGTGTCCCATACTTTACTGATTATCACAAGAAAGTTTGTCTGCTGAGACTACATCTGGCTCTACTGACCCCCTCTATACAGAGATGGAAGTACAGTGTACGGGTTAGTGAGGGGAGGTTATGCAATGCAGTTTGTGTGTGATTGCCGATCTTATCATGTGCAGTAGCTTCAAGAAAATGGACAGATGTAAAGTTTTTATATTTTGATTGCTGATGTTGTTTTTAATTGTATTTGAGAATTAGATCTGCCAATTTTCTTTTCAATCATCATTTTTTCTCTCAATCAAACTGTTAAGTCTAGATAAAGAAAAAGAAAGGTCAACCCCCCCCCCCCCCCCCCCCCCCCCTCCCCGGTGTGTGCAGCAAGGGTTATCTTCTGTTTATGGGGAAGGTTGACAAATAAAGAGGGAAGTGCTATCAAGATACAATCTTCAGGTACATTTCTGAGGTTGGTAATGAATGGGAAAATAATACAACATTGGATGTGCACACTTAATAAAACTGCTACGGAAGGGGAATCTCCCTTGAGTAACCATATTCTTTTGGCACAAAACTTTGTAATTTACTTTTCAAGTAATTTTAATTATATTTAGCCACATTTCAACCACAATTTCTTTCAATTTTTTTTTTTTTAATAGTGGCACCAAGTGTGTAATCAAACTCCATTAATATGAAGCAGAAAGTGCTGCTTTAAGAAATGCAATCTGAGTATTCTTTCTCAAGATTCTGCACAACATGCAATGCATCATCCATGATAATTCACAGTTCTTTTAACGGCCCCTTTGATTATATAAATATATATACAAATCTGCTCCATCCATATTGTGTTATGAATCATAATGATTGTCATTTCATCACAAAATTTTCAAACAATGTTATATTATGTATATGTACTTGTTTGATTCACTGATGTTTTTCCCATATAGGTACAGGAATATGGCTGCAAGTAAAACAACATTTTTTAAGCGAGGGGGAGTGGTAAGATTGCAAAAGAACACCGCTCCAAAATCCAATGAAATGTTAATTTGAGAGCTAAGTTAATGAGATAACCACCTGTCCAGTAACCTTGCAGGGTGGTCTAATCCCTCCTATAAACTAGTACAGATGGATGCTACAAGCCTTGGCCAAAATTAGAGGGGGTCTACTTGAACCATATACAGTGAAACCTGATTTAGTGACCACTTGTATAGAAAAGACCACCTGTCTATAAAGACCACTCTTTCAATTTCCCTTCAAAAATTAATTCTCATACAAAAATGTACTAAGTGAACCTGTACAAAAAGACCATTGGTCATAAAGACCACTTTTCTTGTCTCCCTTGAGCGGTCTTTATATACAGGTTTCACTGTACAAGTATATGTACATTCAAAATATGACAGTTGCTCAAAATATAGAGGGAGCATGTACCTTCTGTATCCTTTCTGGTTGTGCTACTGTTGGCCAACACTGGTCCACCAATAACCGTCAAACATTAGACAATTCTGTGCATAGGGTACAGTGATTGAACTGAAAATACTCAATGTATTACATTTACATTTACAAAGAAGAAAATTACTTGTCAGTTTTCTCCTGGTGCAAGATTTGTTTTCCTACAGAATGAAGACTTGGAATGTATTAATACAATGCATGTCCTGTATGGTGCTGGACTAGAGCTGACCACTAGACTCTTGACCCCTTGATGAACCTCACCATGACCCAGACAGCCCGCTTGGTCTTTCAGCCCTCTCAAAAGCTGACGCTTCACTTCAAGACTGTTCACTCGGCTCAAAACAGTTGCTCTACAGGGCAATGACACTGTACATCGATGTGCTTGTGGGTTCCCTGGCATACAGGTACATGTCAATCAATTTATACTCTATGTAAGCTGGGGTAATAATTAATGTGCCTCGGAATAGAATTTCTAGATAGACAGCGCTACAGAAACGCCTATAATTATTATCATTATTATTATGCTTCGGTATTTACAGAGTTTCAATTAGACCGAAAGCAATTAATACTGTAGAGAGGTTTCACTGGGCGAACACCGATAACTCAAAGACTTTGAAGCTGTACATTGCTGGGCTTGTTGAGTGTTTGTTGGGGGGGGGGGGGGGGGGGGGCTGACTATTCCTTAACAAAGCACTGATGTACGCACTAAAGTTCTTTGGCAAGGCATTAATCTACATTTGCCACTCCATACCCAGGTGAGAAATGGGGGCGAGGTAGGATGACAAAAGCCTTTGTGCTAGTAATATGCCCTCATGGTGACCATATGCTAGGAATACTCAGCAGGGAGTGGAGATGGTGCACATTGTACATGAATGAATCTGATGACCAAGGTAATAATATCTGTAAAGCGCTTAGAGATGGCATTTTGTATTAAGCGCTATATAAATCCAGATTATTATTATCATATAGCACTAGACATGGGCACAAAGAGTTTGCTAAACTCCAGGTAATTCGTACAGTGATGTCCTTTTTTCTGAGGCACTGCTTAATTGGCCTAGAGAGCATTGATACTGTATGGCGCTGGACGTGTGTTGACTGCTAGACTCTCCACCCCTTTACTGATAAACCTCATCTTGGTCCTGAGTGGCGGTTTGAGCCCCCTGATGACCTTCTCAGCGTCGGCCTTGACCCCGTCACCGGTGAACATGTACTTCATGTGGTAGCTGTGGGAAAAGAAGGCTTGGTCAAGGGAACAACATGGGGGTATTGTGACAAGGGAAGCAAAGTCTATACTCAACTTCCTGGCATGCCGAGGTGCATTGCTAAACAACTTTGTATGGAGGGAAGTAAGATGTACTCTTGGACATTAAGTCATGAAATCTTACAGTGCAAAAGAATTATCTTCCAGCATATTGCAGCGCATGCCATAGGGAGGGGAATGCTTGAAATTTGTGAGTTGGAACTAATCGGAAACTTGTATGCCACTACATCACAAAGACATTATTGATTCAGCTAATTTGAAGAGCCCATAACTATAGATATTATAACTTTAAAAAATGACTTTCTCATCTTTTGTCCAATTTTATTCAAACATTACTTCTTAGATTTTTCTGCTTTCCTCTAGAGTAGTTTGCTATCAAGGTTGGATTTCCCTTTAACCATCTGTTAAACAATAATTACAACACTCTTTACTGAAGAATTATAAAAAGCTTAACAGTTCAAATATTGAGTACCAACATCGAACTGCACACATACAGAGCAAAACAATTTTAGAGATCTGCCCCATTTGACCCGTTGAATACGGGAACCGGATGCCTATCGTATTAAGCCTATGGGAATGAATGTATTCTGTGGGCAATGGGTTAAGTAATACTGAATGGAAAGTTTGTAATTTTCAAAGGATACAAGAAGTCACAGATGGTGTCTGCATGTGTGATCTGTTGACTGTGTCTATCCACACTCTGTAGCATGTCATAAAGCTCTATGGCAATCTGAAAATAAAAATAGGTTAAAATTGCAATTTCATTATCACTCATAGAACCTGGGAATCATAGAATAGGAATGATCAAGAAATACCTTAATTAATTTCATACTTGAAGGCATCAGATGCCGCTTGCAAGTATTGGCTTGCATTGAAGGCATCGTTTATAAACAATGTTAAATCTGATATGCATGGGCCTACGTGTCAGTGTCTGTGATACGATGTAATATTGAAGCCCTAAAACAATTGCGCTTCAAAATGATAATGAAGTGCCTCAAAAAAGTAAAAATCTTTGAGTGACCGGTTTTTCCATACTCAATTTCCCCAATCGACTGTAGTGTTATAAAACCATTAGGAAAACGCAAAATGAAACTTTGATTTCCAATCTTAAATATCTTGGTATTCATACAGGTGATCAGCTTCTAAGAGTCATGGGATTCCTGACTGACCTAAAGGTTTATAATTATCATTGCAGCATGAGCTAAATCCAGGAATTTGTTTCAGAATCTGAGGCAATATTACAGAGTCACTTTAATGATGATTGGACTATTGCTGTATACAAACATTACTCCTGTATTTTATGCATTTCCTTCAGTTGATATCCAGGGTCATATGTAAAATGATTCAGATGGAAGAAATAAAAAGTTCTGTAAAAAATAATATTCTTTTTCTGGAGATTTCTCGGCTGTAAGTTTTCTAAGGGCACATCATATGCTTTTTCTACCTTTCCCTTCATTAATTTTATGCAATTCGTAAACTAAAACATTCTTTATAAACTGCCAATAATATGATTGATGTTGTTGTGTTTTTATTGTATTGCTATAAAAGAACACTGTATTTTTGTATGTTCATTTTTATTGTCAGTATGAGATACGACTTGAATGAACAGATGAATGAAAGAATGAATAAATTCATAAGTGAATAAACAAAGTAATGAATGAATCAATGAATAAATTCATAATTGATTGAATGAATGAATGAATCAATAAACATATGAATCACTGAATGACATAAATATATACAAATGAATGAAAATACTCATAAATTCATAAACGGATTACAGAACAATTAATAAATTCATAAACATATAAACATATGAATGAATGAATGACATAAATATACTAATGAATGAATGAATGGATTCATAAATGAATGAACAAAGGAATTAACAAATGAATGAAAGATCAGCCCTGACTATCACAAACCTCCATTAAGCATCTTGTTCTCTCCTCATGGAATCGCTGTAGGAATGGTCCTACAATGTGACAGATGAAGAGAAACTGATCTTCAGTCTTAACATGGGGCTTCACTTGCTCTCTCAGGAACCTGATCAGAAAAAGGTAAATAATCTTTATAGAACAATTTCCTCCCCAACTTTCCTTTCAATGCGACAATTCAGACAGATGAATAGTACTGTCTTGAACTTTCATTGTGCTACCCAGTTTACAAACAATATCACAAATAAGAACAAACTTTTGATAATTACTGATTGTGATTATATGCTTTTTATAGAAAATTTTCTTTCCCAATTTTCATTTCAATACATCTATTCAGACAGATGAACAATACTTGACCTTCCATTGTGATACCCAGTTACAAACAATATCACAAATAAGAACAAAGTTTTGATTATTACTGATTATGATTAAAGATAATGGTTCATTTAAATATTGAATTGTCTTAGTCGATATAAGAGGTGCATTACTCTCTCTGTCTCTCTCTACCCTTCATCAGGCAAAATTATGATTAATTGAAATCAGGGTAAAATATAAATCACTCAGACGACTAATCAAAGAGTGCATTTACTACCTACAGTGTGTCATTTTATAACTGACCCAATATTTAAATTGCATAATGTTGACACTGGGCATTGATCACAGACAAAAATGTTTTAAATTTTTCTCTCAAAGCTTTCGAAACAATGCAACTTCAGAATATGTACATGTATAGTAATAAGTTAAATAAAATAAGGTTTACCTTCAATTCTAAATTGCATGATATTTTGCATTTGGAGACAAAGTGCAAACGTGAACCTGGCGGTAGCCCCCCCCCCCCCCCCTTCCTCCAATCATCTGATGAAATAGCATATACAGTCAAACTTGCTTTAGTGACCACCTGTATAGAAAGACCACCTGTCTACAAAGACCACATTTTTTGTTTTCCTTGAAAATGGTTTCTCATTGAAACATGTACTCAAGGAACCTGTACATAAAGAACACCTGCCTATAAAGACCACTTTCCTTGTCTCCTTTGGGTGGTCTTTCTAGACAGCTTTCACTGTACATGTAACTTACTGAGGCAATGGTGTCAGTTGGCCGATGTTAGAGTGGTGCCAGATGGCGTGTGTGATGGCAATGACATAAGCACTCTCTCCCTCAGTGAACAGAGGATGGGCAGAGGCGAAGCTGAACTCGGCAAACATGTGGTTCAGGTTTGACCTTGGGGTCATGGGGTTGACCTTTGACCCTGCCAAGGGTTCCCTGCAGATGACCTCTACAATCCTGGTCTGTATCATCTCGCAATATGTCTCCTGATATGGACAAATAACAATAAAAGAGTTTTCATAATGATAATGGAGGCGCGATAGCTCAGTCCGTAGAGCAGTGGTCTTGCAATCTGGTGACCCGGGTTCGAAACCAAGTGGATGCACTAGTGCCCTTTGGTAAGGCATTAATCCTGGATCCAGGATGACATGAAAAGTTTGTTAATTTTTAACTGTATCAAAGTATTTATAATTACGCTGCAGATAAGCAGGTAGCTCTACATCTATGCAAGAGTCACATGTACACATAAGGAAACCCTTGCTTTGTCAGGTCAAAGCAGCTAAATACAGTCAAACCTGCTTTAGTGACCACCTCTCTAGAAAGACCACACTTTTAGTTTCCCTTGAAAATGGTTTCGTGTTGAAACATGTACTAAAGGACCCTGTCTACAAAGATCACTTTTTGTGTTTCCCTTGGTGGGTCGCTGTACACAGGATTGACTGTACATGTATATTTTCCAGGAATTATGCAGCTGTGATGAAGCAGTTAATAGTTATATAATATTGGATGACTTTGAGTGTGGTACAAGAATATATTGTTCGAGCTATGACAATATATATATTGAACGAGTCAGAGACGAGTCCAATTTCAGGCTGACTAGTGAAATAACCCGCAAATTTGACTTACCTTGGCAAATATGGCTTTGTTTTTGTGTGATATCGATAGTTGAAGTTCCTGGATGACTGAACAATACGAAACAATATTGGTCAGTCACCCGAGTACTGCGCTAAAGATATTGAATGCACTGATTTATTTTACCACTTGGAAGCCTTATATAGATAATAATGGGTTTTACCTTTGGCTAATCAGTCACCTAGAATCAGTATGATATGGGATGTGATTGTACTTAATTTAATTTTTAATGTAATTTAATTTAATTTGTCAAACAAATGTATTCGTGGTAAACTTACCGGTAGAGAAGTCAAGACAAGAGCAATAGCATTGATCCATATCATCACATTCTCACGAGGAAGCTCAGAGGGGCTGGAAAGACAGAACATTTTAAAGAAAATTATTATTCAATTCAATTCAATATTTATTAAAAACATGTGTCGCTGCCCAAAGACTGAATTTGTCATGTGTACAATTAAAAGACTCATTACATATTTCAAAAATAAAATACAGTTACAACTGATTTGTCAATAGTTAATAGTTGTATGTATCATGTCACATGTACATTTTATTTATTTTTCTCTGTGAATAATGCATGTAAACGCAACAAACATTGATTTTGATTGGCTGTTGAGCCCTGTTACCATGGTAGTTTAAGTTGCCATTGATGGCAAAGTTACTTTCAATTGTAAGTTTTATGCGACGGGGCCCTGGTTGATAACTTACTTTTTTAGTACCACGTCGAGCAGAGCATCTCCTACGACCTTGGGGTTGATGGATAGAGCCATGAGCTCCACACAGACACAGTGTAATGCATGAGCAGAGATGTTAGGAAACTCATTGAATCTCCAGTCGAACACAGGGAATGGAGACTTGTCCAGGAGAGCTTCACAGTGGTCCATTGTCAAGGAAATATCAATCAATCAAATATTATTTATACATAATGTACAGGTATGATTTGTTACACTTGCTCTTATCACACTTTTGCTCCAAGGTCGATTTTTAACGCAAACTGATTTGAAAGTAAATAGCCATACCAGGGGGATGTTTCACACAGATTAAGATCGACTTTAAGTTGGACTTAACTATGGCAGGCTGTTCATGCCACTGTTTGCTCTCACCATTTACTGGCATTGGTCTCTCAAGGGACGTACAAATCATGGTCACAATTTTTTGATAATTCATTATTGAAGGAAAAAATATTGTCTAAAGATCGTTATTGAGAGACCTATAGTGAGAGCAAACAGTGGCATGCATGGCCTGGTAAGTCCAACTTAAAATCGATCTTAGTCTTTGTGAAACACCCCCCTTGGACTCCGTCTTACAAAGAGTTGATATTGATCGCTACTTATTTGCGATTAACATCAATCGCAACTATGTTACATAAGAGATTGGAGACTGCCGACTTGCGATTGAGTGGAGGACTTGCAATTGATTTGGATCAATCGTAACTCTTTCTTAGTTGAGGCCTAGGAACCGACTTTTTTTAAATAGCATTTCTGTTATTTATTACCAAGTTTCCTCATGATTAAAGTGAAAGGATACTGTCTACGAGTCTCTTGATGACATTGTGGTAGTAGTCATGTTCAGGCGACCAAACAAAGTCTTCTGGTCCTTTAGCAAGGAAATCTTGGTAGGCCTGGGTCAAACACCTGAAGAGGTCAAACAAAACAAAATCAATTAGGGAGATTAAAGGTAATACAACATTTTGGTATGGGGTCATGAATTTGGTTCAAATGAATATATATTGGAAGCACAAGTGATCCTACAATATTCAGTGATCGTTGTTGCGGTTGAAATTGAGTCTAAAGTTATGAAATTGTATATCATTAACTCTTTATGATGAATAGCTCCCTCTCAAGGTCAAGATATTAATTAAGCTATAAAACAATGTTTCTTGACTAAAATCGACCGATTAGCTCTTCCCGTTTGGAAATTATATATCTCAACTAAATATTCTGAGATTTTCATGGCCGCAGCTACCGTTGTACGGCTGTAGGCGTTATTTGAAATTTATCAAAATTTACCGGGAGCACCGGTAAATTTTTATATTCAATTTTTCTCGAAAGCAGAAGGGTTTTAGTGGCTAAAATTTCTTGTGCTTATAATACATCCACAGGGGCATCCAAAAATATCAAAATTGTAAAGAATCACTATCCACCCAATTTTCAAAATTTCCCAAAACTTTGTATTACCTTCAATAATAATAATAATAGTTTGTCCTTATATAGCGTATTTCAGGACCACAGGCCCTCTCAATGCAATTTAAAGATATATATTGTTACCCCGGTCATCAGATTCATGCTAACCCGCACACAATGTATGCACATTCTCCACTCCCTGGGGAGCATTCCAGCCAGTTGCTATTTTACAAGCGCCACTTGCTAATCAAACCACATTAACTTTCGCATCCTACCGGGTGCCCATTTAACACCTGGGTGGATTACAATGTACGTAGCATTGAAATCATGTGTTCTTTAGGAAAGTGTGGGTTCTAAGAACTATTCATAGTTGAAGGTAGTTTGTGGGAATAACTGGTATGTCAACTATCTTCCTTTGTAAACAAAAAAGTCATATTGAACATGTTCACCCAGGTGCGCCTCTGGGTCATGGCAGGATGTGCACGTTCCCTTGAGCCTATAAAACAGCCAGGCCTCTCAAAGCAGTTGATATCTCTATAATAGTAACTGTACGATATCCTTTCCTGATTTACAAAGGAATAGGTTATCATTATAATATTGACTGGCTTATCTTTCGGGAGATACAATGATAAATTAAACGAGTAAAGGACAAGGCCTATATGATTTCAGTAAAGGCAATATTCCTTGTATCTCCCTTAAGGCCAGTAAATATTACAGTATATAATTATGGACAACCTAAACTGTATTATCATATGGGTTAAAAAGCATCCTGCTTACCAGTTGTTTGGTCTGATGCCTTTCTGAGCTCCGATGATTACACCGACCAGCTTCCTTCTCAATCCTGGTCTCTCTCTCAGCTTCTTCTCATAGTAATGCAGTGTGTTGAAGAGGTATGTCACTGGACGGTCTACAGGAAATGCAGGTGAAAATACAATCAGCAAACAAAGAAAGTGGACACTAATAAAATGTACAAATAGAAGTTTGTGAACCAAATTCAAAGACTTTCCATGACCCATTTTTGCCTTTTTCCATGGCCAGATAAGTCACATTTTGGTATTGGTTGCGACATCCAAGCGGCATATGAATACCACGCCCAATGTTCCATGGTCCACACCCACAATTAATTTCCATGACCTTCCAGAAAGAATTAATTTTTCCATGACTTTGCAGGTTTTGTTCTCCCTTTGAAAATCTCTCCTTTCTGTCTTTCTCTCTCTGTCTCTCTCCCTCTCCCTTCCTACTCTCTACCTTACCATGGAATTTGAAGAGGCAGCCTAGGTGTTCCAGAATGGTTTCTAGTGACTTGGTGACCGGAGGCAGTTCCAGGAACCGATGAATCAAGATGTCAAACACCTATATACAGACAAGAGAATAGGAAACAACTTAATGTGTACCGATTATCACAAACATTTTGTTCTGTATGTTAGGTTTTCAACATTGCTATACTATAAATGTTGGGTAAAGCTTTTTTAGGTTGATTTTGCACTTGATTTTGTAGTGCAAAAAATTGATGAATTATAGTTTGATAACAGAGAAATTAAATAAAAGTAAATTATGCCTATATCATTTGTAACAGTTTCACAAACTTACAATAATGACAATATTACATGCTTCTAACTTAGCATTACGACTGTCCCTACAAATACATGTAACTTAGGGTAAACTTAATTTGGAAACAGTTAAACATGACTGAAGACAAGCTTAAAATGGTGTCATTTCTCATACTTACAGGCAAGAATCTGAGGCACACATTGCTGAAGTAGACTGGTAGGTACTGGGGTGTAGTAGTGAGAGTGGCACCAGTCTCTTCGCACAAACCTTCATAGAAGAACTTCTCTGGGTATTTCTACAGAGAGAGAAAAAAAAAAAAAAATTTGAGAACAAAGTCAATTATAGGTAGTAAATTGATTTTACTTCCAGAATCAACAATTTTGTTACAAAGCACAAGTGTGGTTCTTGGCATCCCAAAGACAAATGTTTCTAGATCAGCCTAAAACTTGATTTGAGTTTTAATTATAAAATACTGTACTCTATGACAAGTTTTTGTTGCGATATTCGGAGAGGAGTTCTTAAATTATATTTTCTTATACACGTATAAACCCATTGTAGTCATATATTCCATTAATTTGTGTAGAGGATTTTTCTTCGCAAGTCACTACCTTTAGTGCTTCCTACGTTCCTTCACTCGTCCACTCATTCTTTCATTCATTCAGTTGCCCATCTCTTCTTTCACTCACCTATTCTTTCACTCACGCATCCATCCATCCATCCATCCATTCACTAACTCAATCCTAAATTAATTAATTTATGCTCATACTTACCCTATGGTAGGCCATATGTTTGCTATGCCAGTCCGATTGAGTCCAGTGTTCAGGGGAGTTCTCTTTCACAAAGTCACTCACTCTCGTCCTAAACTCATTAGGTTTGAGAATCAAGAGTTGGATGATAAAGAAGCCGACCTGAGCTTCGTTTCCCTCATGGCTTCTTAGAGCCTGTGAAGGAAAAGATTTCAGTATCAAACAATAGTATTGTTATCATTACTGTAAGTTCTTTATATTCTTTATCGCTGTTATTAATATCATCACGATTATCATTATCATTATCAGTGTTATTACCACCATCATCATTATGATCACTATCACTTTCACTATAATCCTCATATATACTGTGAAGTTTTCTTCACTAACATATTTATTACTTAAATCTTTCACAAAGTTGTTCCTCTGCTTTGTTTGGCTTTCACTCCAGGAATCATGCTATAGTAAAGGCAGGTTTATTTCTGGCTATAAATACAAATATTGATGTTTTGATGTAGTTAATTCAATCATGTCTTTATAAAACACTCTTGAAAAGCTGATTGATAGAAGAAACTGACTTACCAAACTGAGAACTAGTCTGTCTAGAGTGATGATGTTGAGTTTCCATACCATGGCATTCAGCTTTTCAACACACTAAAAGAAAAAGAACAACAAAAATGAAAGTAATATAACATTTACTCTGCATAACTCCAGGTCGCTAAAGACGTATTTCGGGTGAATTGAATCTATTTTTTTTATTTAAAAAAAAAAAAAACTACCGGTATGCAAAACAAGTTTCATTTACACTTCTTAGGTCAAATTTGACATAATGTTACAGAGTCACTTTAAAGGGATTGGGTAACTTTGTCTCAGATTCTGAAACAAAATCCAGGATTTAGCTCATTCTGCAATGATAATTATAAACCTTTAGGTCAGTCAGGAACCCCATGACTTTTACAAGCCGATCGCCTGTCTGATTATCAAGATATTTATGATTGGAAATCGAATTCAAATTTTGCGTTTTCCTAACGGTTTTCATAACACTACAGTCTATTGGGGAAAATAAGTATGGTAAAACCGGTCACTCAAAGATTTTTACTTTTTTGAGGCACTTCTTGATCATTTTGAAGCGCAATTCTGTTAGGGCTTCAATGTTACATCATATCACAGACACTGATAACACGTAGGGCCGTGCATCTCAGATTAAACATTGTTGAACGATGCCTTAAGTAGAAAAGAGACCCACCATGTTGACATGTTGTCCACCTGCCGAGGTTGAGAACTCACAGACTAGATAATCAGCAAAGGTTCTGATGTGTCTGGACAGCCCTCTGGGTCCAATCAACTCCAGAATCTTCACAACAGTGGGCGTGATGCGCTCCGTATCCATGACGAGTAGCATCTTCCAGATGATGCTGATTGCATGAGAAAAAGATAGCACAGAGTGTGGGGTGAAAAATATGGAGAGACACAGTGGAGCCTACATGTAGTTATGATGATCGAGTACCTTGGGACTAGGATAATGATCTTTTATAAATGTAATGCTTCCTGGGAGAAATTTCAATTATTTAAACATATTTGTGGCTTACACCCAATAAATAAGATCGATTGATCGATCTGAATTGAAAAACAGGTCAGAAGAAATCTTGGAACCAGCAGGACTTGAACCTGCATCTACTGCTTGCCGGGCAGCGACTCTACAACCAGGCCATCACTGGTCCATGGCACAGTCACGTAGATACAGGTTCAAGTCCCGCTGGTTTTCTGACTTGTTTTTCAATACAGATCAATCAAACAATCTTATTTACTGGGTGTAAGCCACAAATATGTTTAAATAATTGATAATGATCTTGTTATACAAAATAGGGCATTTGTTAGCGTCTATCCTATTGGCTGAAAAGGTGTCATGTGACACTCAACAAGTTGTTAAATGTGTAGGAGTGTGCAATATAACAACATTTTCTTGCACAGTAAAATGCCTGCGACAGTAAATTAGACTGTGCACCTCTCTTCCCTGTGACAACCCATTGTTTGCAATGTCTTAGCTGCGCACATCTGACGTGAAGGCAACCTGAATCTAATTGAGAAGGCCAGACTCTAAAGGATCACAAATACCCTACATTTTACACAACTATTATTTGAATGCATTTCATTATTCAATATAGCATATTTTCACCTCAACCCATTATATCTTAACCTCGGCCTTCAGCCTGGGGAAAATTCTGAATTGATGGTTCATTTTTTTTTCTTAAGTATTGAACGCTGGAGCATTTGTATAATATCATAATCAGGGTATAAAGATTCTCACCCCCCCCCCCCCCCCTCATGGACTGCCATCAAAATAAAAAGACATTAAAAATGTATACAAAATTAAACAATAAGTTTATCACCAAGTTGAAATTAGAATAAGCTGCATCAGACCCTGATAAATCATAAAAATGAGGTCATGATGGTCCAACATTCTCAAAAGCCTATAATTAATTGGGCCGGTGATATTCAGGAATAATTTTCAACAAGTATATTAAAGCCCCACTACACTACTTATAGCTACTTGCGCACTCTATACAGTGTGTCCCGAAAAAAACTATACACTTTTGAAATGGCTGCCGAATAAAAAAATATATGATTCTAGGGGGAAAAGTTTTATATGTATGGAAAGCTTATAAACTCAACTTTCATATGACACCAAAAAGTTTGAAAATAATTCATGCTTGGGTGAGTACTGGTCACTTTTGTAAAGGGTATGGAAATTAGGTTGCGCAGGAATTAGCCTTCCAATTTGTGAGAGGTAAATCCTTTGGAGCTTACCGAATTGAGGGTGATATGATACATTCATGATTTGCTGAGTGAATTTCATGGTTTATTAAACCAAACTTTTATGCACGGAACAGGAATTTATTTTTCTATTGTAGCATTGTAACTTTCCCTGGTAGACTCAGTGGTGTGTTCATGAGAGTCCGGATGGGGTGATGGTACATGTTGTAATTTCCATGTTACAAACTGTTATTTTTTACATTTGTGACTTTGAATAAAAACCTTCAACCCACATTTCAGTTACCATTTACCTGAAGAATAAGTAGCCGACATCTTGGACATTCCTTTTGTCAACAAACCGTATTTGAATATTCAATTTACATTATCCCTACCTGGGTATTGAGTAAATCAATGAGATGTTCAACTAATCTTACAATAATTGAAATGTGGGGTGAAGGTTTTTATTCAAAGTCACAGATGTAAGAGAATAACAGTTTGTAACATGGAAATTACAACATGTATCATCACCCCATCCTGACTCCCATGAACACACCACTGAGTCTACCAGGGAAGTTACAGTGCTACAATAAAAAATGCAATTCCTGTTAACTCATGCATAAAATGTTAATCCCATAAACCAAACATTTCACTCAGCAAACCCAAACTTATCACAATTGATCATAAATTGGTCATATCATCCTCAATTCGGTAAGCTCCAAAGGATTTACCTCTCACAAATTGGAAGGCTAATTCCTGCGCAACCAAATTTTCATACCCTTTACAAAAGTGAGCAGTACTCACCCGAGCATGAATTATTTTCGCAACTTTTGGTGTCATATGAAAGTTGAGTATATGAGCTTTCCATACATATATAACTTTTCCCCCTAGAATCATATATTTGTTATTTGGCAGCCATTTCAAAAGTGTATAGTTTTTTTCGGGACACACTGTATAGCAAACAATGCCTTATTGGTGACCGTTGGTCCCCCATGGTCCCCTTTTTCTAATGTTAATTGAGAGCTGATTTGATGAGATAACTACCTGTCAGCAGGGAGGTCTAAACTTGGTGAACCGATGCAATTTTTAAGTGCATTCAATCAATGTATATGAACTCACCACAGGAAGTATGGGGGTGTGCTGGGATTGGAGAAATGATGAAGCCTCTCTGCTTCTGAGATCATGCCTGAAATTAAGATTTATGCAAAATGAAATTTAGACAATGACACAACACAGCAGCTATTTCATTTTATTTGAGTTTAAGGGGAAATATTGTGACATTTTTGGCAATCTTCTTGTTGCATTGCTAAGTAAGTCAGAGCATTTTCACTACCGCAATTAACGTTGTATAAACCGCCCTCGTGTATTAAACGCACCCCTCTTTTTCGCCCTTAATTTTTTTTTTTTTTTTTTGCCGACTCTGTCGGCAGCAAGCCAGGTCCATGTAAAAAAAAACAAGCAGGAAGGCCTTTCATTTAACTGCGAGGTGCAGCTGAATGTGTAAGATCATTAATGTAAATTGAAAAACCAGTAGAGGGCCTAGGATAGAACCTTGTGGTACGCCATGTAATAGAAGAAAAATTGGAGGAATTATTATTATAAACTACATATTGAGATCTATCAGAAAGATTACTTTCAAACCAAGATGACAGACAAATTTGAGTGTTGTTCTAGTTTCCTAGTGGTGAGTCAACACACCGATTACTGAGCTGGGAGACTTTTTTTTTTTATTGTTTTTTTGGTGTACCGTGTATAAACCGCACCCCCGACAAAAAGGTGCGGTTTATACACCGTTAATTACGGTATTTGAAAAAAATCCATGACAAAATATAACTTTCTGTAGGTAACCAGAATAGAAAGAAGTGAGGGCTTTTCATCAGTAATCTTTGAAAGGCTGTTGATTCATTGTTTTGCCCAAGGAAACCTGATTTTCTGGCTCTTCATGAAACAAGGGAAACGCTCTCGGCGGTCTCGCCTGTATTACGCAATTAGATAAGATGAAAAATTGAGGTTGGAACATTATTTATAGGCAGGGTTGCCCATAAGCAGGCCCCCAAAAATGAAATCCTCTGAATATAATCAGCATTTTGAAGTGAATATGTAAGAATCATGAACAAATAAGAAAAATTGATTCATTTATTCTCATATTAAGTTGTGAAAACATAATCCAATTCTACTGACCCAAAATGACCTTTGACCTTGTGACCTGGAATTTGTGTCATATGACTTGTGATACTTGATAACTCTTGGGTACAAGTTTCATGGAATTTGAACAAACACTTTTGAAAATATGCTAAAAATTTAAAATCTTGATGTTGATGCCACAAAAAAGTCTAAGTTTGTTGACCTAAAATGACCTTTGACCTTAACTTAGTGACCTGAATTCTACTCACATGATTGGGGATACTTAATTACCCTATAGTCCAAGTTTCATTGACTAAAAACTTATACTTTCAAAATTATATCAAAAATTCAAAAACTTAACCTTAGGTTAAGTTTTCGATAATGATGCCACAACATAGTCTAAATATGTTGACCTGAAATGACCTTTGACCTGGACTTTGTGACCTGAAATTCAACTCACATGATTGGGGATACTTAATAACCCTATAGTCAAAGTTTCATTGACTAAGGACTTATACATTCAAAATTATATCAAAAATTCAAAAACTTAACCTTAGGTTAAGTTTTTGATGTTGACGCCGTCACCGGAAAAGCGGCGCCTATGTCTCGCTTTTTTGCTAAGCAGGCGAAACAAAAAGGAGGAAAGGTGTTAATGAGAGGAGAAACAAAGAAACAAAGAAAGATAGAAAGAAAGCTAAAGAAATGGTGACATCAAAGAACTAAATTACAAAACCACACTTATGTCATAAAAACCCAATGATTATTTCTAACTGAAGATGTGTTTGAATGACCAATTAAGGATACTGTTAAACCTTGGTTGCCACTATTTGATTTTTTTAAAAATTGTGATTTAAATCACCAATTAAAATTATATTGATCATTTACTAATTATTGTTGTAATTTCATGCAACATTTATTTTATGTCAACCAAGACACTATCTTATACAGACTTGATTTGGATCAATCGCAAGTTTGCAGTTTCCTATCTCCTATGTACATAGTTGCGATTGATATCAATCACAAATAAGTTGTGATTAATATCAACTCTTTGTACGGGGCCAGGGGATCAATGTATTACGGACGTATGCTTACTGGTCCATCTGTTGTACTCATCCTCTATCGCCCTCTTGAGTCCTCTCATCTCAGTCGGCATGTTGTGCTGCTCAAAGAAGGATTGGAGCGCTGACGGGAAACACTTGAGGGTGTGGCTAGCCCAGCTGTGAGGGGTGTTACTGACGAGAGTAGAAAGGATGTCTGTACACCAGCTGCCGCTCAGAGTCTGAGAGCCTGCAGGAATTAGAAAAGACATGATTACAAATGTATTTAAATCAAACCAAGTCAGATCAGATCAGATCAAATCAATGAAGTACCGGCGCACATAAGGGAAGTTACTGAAGTGTCAATGGAGAGCACTTAAGGTGGCTAGTATAGCCCAGCTGTGAGGAGTTTTACTGACGAGAGTGGAAAGGATGTCTGTACACCAACTACCACTCAGAGTCTGAGAGCCTGCAGGAATGGGAAAAAGACACGATTACAAATGTATTACTGTATTCAACATAAGCATTTGAGGGCAAACAAATGAAGGTAGTACCTGTGACATGCATAGCTCTGGCTAATGTTAGGACCACTGCCCTGTTCAACTCCTCTGATTCCTGTGATAGTAACTGCTTGGGTTGGTTGAGGAACCGAGAGAGCTGCGGCTGAACCTCAGCGCTTCCTAGACTCGTGATGATACGCAGGGCGGTGCTCTCAATGCTGGAAGGGAAGAGGTGTAGGAAGATAAGAGGAGTTGAGAGCGATATTCCTTGATGATTGTACAAAGAAAATCACCTAAAATGAGCTATTTTGTACACAAAAAAGCCTAAACTATGGCCTGAAAATAAATTGCAAGAGCCTGAATTCAGGCTTTTGAAACTGGCATCCCTGGTTACAATCAGGGAGCTTAGCATTTGATGTTAGAGGTTATAACCATTTCATTAAGTATATGTACTACTTACTGGCAGTACTAATAGCAGTGATGGCCAAAGAGCTTCATGATTATCATCATCATCATCCACACTTTCTTATAGGTACCTATCTATATTATACTAGTAACCTTAATCACTAAAATCATTATCTACATCATCATCATCATCATCATCACCAGCACCATCATCACTTTCATCATCATCACGATTAACATCATCATCATCATCACCACCATCATCACCACTACCACCACCACCACCACCACCACCACCATCACCACTATCATCATCATCATCATCACCATCACCAACCCCACCACCACCAACACCATCACCAGCATCAAGGAACCTATACTGACCAGTAGAAGAGCTGGTTATGGTTAGCCTGGGGTAGTGTGCTGAGGTTATGCAGGTTACACAGGAGCTGCACTCTGAAGTGAGGCTGGATGTGATGAAGACGATAGCTCAGCAGTTCTAGAAGAGTGTTCAGAATACCCCATGCTCTCACTTCACAAACCTTTGGAAATACGCTACCTACATGGGATTGAGATCATTAAGATTAAGTCGAAGATGATTAAAGATCAAGTGTCCCATGCGTTACCAGGTATTGTGAAGTTATGAACATAAATTGAAATTACAACTGCTATCACATTTCCTTTATCTGATCTGAGCTTGATTATAGCTATCAATTTAATACAATAATGAGATGTACTGACTATGACTAGTGACGTATGGGACAAAAAAAGCAACAATACAGAGATCGCACACAGCTATCTATCATAAAAAGCAGTTGCGCCTGATTCAAATTTGAGTCAATCGCAACTTGATATCTACTGCAACTCTGTACTAAAGGACTTTGTGATAGACTGTAGGACTTGTGATCAATCAGGATCAATGCAACTCTTTCTAAACCAAGGCCCAGAACCAAAATGAGTTTGATGGAACCTGGGGGGCGTTTCACAAAACTTGTCATCAATGACAAATGACAATTTGTGTTATAAGCTACTGAAATCCTTGCTTCTGATTGGTTATCAGCAGATTTGTCACTGATTTTTGTCATTGAAAAAAAGCTTTGTGAAATGCCCCCCTGTTCTAGATACACATAAAAATCAAACTTACAAGTGAATCCCTTGATTCCGAGAGATTCAATCTCTATGTAGGCCAGCAGACGGCTGTATGTTTCTACCAGAGCGGGAGAGAGGGCAGTCCCTGGGTGCTTGTGCCACTGAAGAATCTTGTTCACAATCAGATGAATAACGCTGTTTCAAGGATACATTTGGAGAAACAACAATTGTTAGTACATGTATGTGCATACTGTTAATAAGCTCAGAACACTGCAGGGTTAGATCTTGCAATAAAAATTGGAGAAAAAAAAATAAAGGATAGAACCAACTTCCTCTGTTAACTGAAGTAGTCTAGTTATTATTGATATTAAAGATTACTTGAATATCATTGACAAAAATTGTATGAATTTAGTCTTAGAATGGGTATTTTTATGTTTAATTGCTACATGTAGATGGTTTAAAGAGTATCTTTGCTTGTGAAAATCAAGTTTGTATCTATGTACCTTGTTCACATTGTTGAAATTGTTATCAATGTTCATTGTACCTTCTCCTAATTTTGTTCCTTCCTTCTTTTATTATAGACTTAAAATTTGTATTCATGCATTCCTGCGGGACATGTAGCAATACTTGTGACTGTCTACACGCAGACATCAATTTTAAAAATAGAGGTCAAGTCAGGTCAGGTGGGTCAGCTTACCTCATCTTTGCATGAACGGTCAGTGAATCCAGGAGTGAGAGTGGAATGGGTGCGGTCAATCCTACGGCCACACAGGTAGCTGGTCCGGGCAGAGGGACGGTAGAGTTGGCATTGGTGCAGTAGATGTAGTCTACTAGGGTCTGGAGAGGTCGGGTCAACATCTCATCCACAGTGGAATCTGTAGGGATAGAATAGGGGTCATATAGAGGTCATGAGAGAACGAAGGTCACACAAAGGTCAGAGGTAATATATAAACAATGAAACAAGGGGGTGGCAGAGCAGGCATTGGTGCAGTAGATGTAGTCTACTAGGGTCTGGAGAGGTCGGGTCAACATCTCATCCACAGTGGAATCTAAAGGGAGAGAATAGGGGTCATACAGAGGTCATGAGATAATGAAGGTCACACAGAGGTCAGAGAAATTTTTGGGAAGGAATGCTGCTACATTTGAATAACATATAGGTATCTGCTGCTTAAAGTGGGACTGCACTACTTGTAGCCACTTGCGCCCTCTATATAGCAAACAATGCCTAAGTGGTGTCCGTTAGTCCCCATGATCCCCTTTTTCTTATGTTAATTGAGAGCTGATTTAATGAGATAACCACCTGTCAGTGACCTTGCAGAGAGGTCCTGGCTAAACTAGTGCAGACAGACTTTAAATCCAAGTACAAGTACTTACATGCATTGAGTTGCAGTGCTATCCTGAAGTCTGAGAGAGGGAGATGTTGTGTCTTGTATGTCTGCTGCAAATACCTACCAAAATAAGAAGAAACAAAAATTCAATATTATTTATGTCACCATACATTGCAGCTTTGATAGCTAGAGGATAGGACATAACTATAAACGATCCCAAATATCTCTCTTTGTCTCTTTGTCTATCATTTTTTTCCTTCATTATATCTTATTCTTTCATGTTCCCTTCCCACAATCTTCCCATTGATCAGACCATCACTTACTCTAGGTGCCTGGAAGAGGTGGCTGTTGCAACAGACTTCTCCACATCTTTTTCCATTTCTTTCTTTCTATGCCTCCATCTGTCAATCTTTCAATGTTGTCATTATCTCACGTTCTCTCATTCACTCTCTTTATTACCCTTTATTTTCACTTCTTACAATCTCTCCATCACTCACTCACGAGGAGTGTTTTGATGGTAGAAGGACGTACATGTAACTCCAATTTTCTTCTCTTTCTCCTCTTCTTTCTACTTCTAAGGCTCTGTTAATTCCTTATTTCTATCTCTTTTGGTTCTTGGTTTTACTCTTCCCTTTTTTCTTCACATCATCTTCATGTCACTCTTGATGTGTTTTGATGGCTGGCAGAGGTAGACTTCGTAATGTCTCGTGTCTTTCTCTTTCTCCATTTCTTTCTTCTTCTAATTCTTTACCTGTCACTTTATCCCGCTCAACCCTCTCTCTCTCTCTCTCTCTCTCTACCTCTCTTTCTTTTTCCCTTTCTACAATTTTTCCACCATTCTAACCATATCTTCACTCACTCTAGATGTGTTTTGATGGCTGGAGGAGGTGGTCTCTGTAACGTAGACTTCTCCTTCTCTTTCTCCTTCTCTTTCTTGTGGTCTAGATGATTCCAGATGCAGGCCATGGAGAACACATGGGTGCACATTGACTGGTTGATGTCTGGCAAAGGAAGACCCTACAAAAATAATAATAATAAATCTGAATTTAAATACAGTCGCTATGTGCTGTACTGAAATTATTACCAGCCCGGTCAAAATGAAAGGATGACAATAAAAGGTGACTTAACATTATGTGCTGGTGTTGGGTTTGCTGCTACAAGCTCGTAAACGGTGCACACCTTTGTTTTAGGGTTTGGCATTTTACCAATACTTGGAAAAGCTCTGATCATATTTTAAATAATGTCATATAAAGAAATTGACAGTTGTACGATTACAATTTTGGAGAAAAAAGTCTATAGAAAAAAGAGAGGCCAAGAAAAACTTTCAAGTAGTTCAAAAGTATTTTGCAGAACGATTTTCACTCAGAGGTGATGAGGTCTAATAGAATGATCCTGGGACTATATATCTCGAGGTCCACAGCTTAGGACTCCCTGCCATGGCACCATTGTCTTTGGAATGAAATAATTTACAGTTGCCGCAGAATCTTATTACTCCTTCTGTTTTCCCAGCTAGCGAGATTCATGCATGTATGTGAAAGTGCATACCTGCCAACATTTGAAAATAAGAATTAGGAGTTTCTAGCACAGTATGCCTTCGAAAATAAGAAATCTGTACCCTTAACAGGCGTTCGCACATGCAGCGGCAGTGTAACTAGCAGTACGCAGTAAATCTGTACAAAAAAGCGAATACAAATTCGCTGCTCAATCATGGAGCCATTAGACGCACTTTATACGTAAACTCTCAAATCGCGTCACATGATGAAACAAGCTTAATTTGGCTTTAGCACCAAAAAAAAGGTATGTAAGTGTCTAGATTAAGTCATTTCTTTGCTAAATTTTGTAACCGACTAACCTTTTTCTCTGGGTAGAGCAGATCTGCGAGGCTGAGCACTGGTAGGAAATCAGAGAGAGGTGCTTTTTTCAGGCTACCAGAGATGAACTGAAGGAGTACCCACATCAGACGATCTCTCCCTTTCCTTATATTTCGACCACTCAGCTGAGGATACAGAACATCATACAATGATTAACACACTTGTATGGGCAAGTCCAATTTTTTGTACCACAAATGTGTCCACCAAACATAAGAGATTCATGCAATTAATAATAATTATAATAATAATAATTTAAGATTTATATAACGCACATATCTGCCTATAATGACTCTCAAGGCGCACAAAAAAGATTCACTACTAACATTTCAAATACAAACAGTTAACAAATTAAAATTAACAAACTAATAACCAATTGACAAATCAAACGCCAAATGCAAATTACAGATTCAGTAAGAAATCAAAATGACAAGTAAATGTATGTTCATGAGAGTTAATTCACCTTCTGAGGCAATGACTCAACTGTCCTAGGGAAATTAAACCCACCTACTGATGCAGTGATTTTACCATACCAGGGAACCTTAATTGCAGTTTTGCAAGTGATTGGAGGACTTGTGATTAATTTTGATCAATCACAACTCTTTAGGAGACAGGGTCCAGATGGTCGAAATAAGTTGATTATTACACTAGAGCATTTTTAGCATGGGCTAAACTAAACGTATTATCAATAAAGTTGAATAACACTTTTTAACACAATTACCTTTAGAATTTACATACATCAGGGTATTTTAACATATTTACTTGCCCTTTTACGAAGCATACCATTTGAGATTGTGGTATTGAAGAAAGGGATTTTTATAAATAAAAAAATAAAAAATACACGTTAGAAACAATTCCTCAAACAAACCTTTTGATGCAGTGAACCAACTATACCTGTGAAAGAAATCCATTTTCTAATACAGAGATTGAACCATATTCAGGGTACTAGTCTCAACTTCTGACGCAGTGACTTAACCATACTAGGGAAACTAAACCCACCTACTGATGCAGTGACTTTACTATACTAGGGAATTGAAACTAAACCCAACTTCTAATGAAGGTACTGAACCATGATAGGATAAATAAACTCACCTTCTGACGCAGTGACTCAACCATACTAGGGAAACTGACAAACTGGAACAATGCAAAGATGATGAGTTGTGTGGAGAGGTGTTGCCATGGTGCCATAGGCCAGTTTGATTGGTTGCCGTCTTGAAGCTCCGCCTTCTCCATCGCTATGATCAGCAAATTGGCAATCTCTTCCTCGAGAGGAACGCTCTTCTGCTTTTGCTGAAAGAAGTGAAATAAAAATAAGGAGAAAAAGAGAGAAAAATACTTTATTGCAAGTGCAATGCACTGAACTACACTTGTATAGCTTGCTAAATCCCCGAGGACAAAATAATGCAACATAGAATACTGTCATAATTGAATTTCATCTTATTTCCATTTGTTACACATCTAAAGTCTTTGTCAAAGAGCTACATGTATACATACAGGTACATGAACATGTTTCAGACAAAATTGTGAAAAAATGCACCTTCTAATATCACTTTTCCATAGATGCCTGTACCAAATCTGGTTAGCAATTTCTTTTTTCTCTGAAGTTCAAAAATGGATTTAGCTCCTTTTGGAATTAAACTCTTCAAATAGTGTATTATTATTAAAGCTATCTGAAGATTCTTACCCCTTTGTTGAGTGCAAGAATGGTACAGATCATGTCCCTGGAATAAGGCTGCTTCAAGACATAGCGTAACAGACCCGTCTGGGGTTTGATCGTCTCCTAGACAACGCCAAAACAAAACATTTGTAAACGGCTATTTATTTTAGTACTCGCATGAATTTGAAAATTGTATGGATTAAGATCACATTAGGGTTAAACTTGAATATTATAGCACAATCAATATTCATGATTTTTAAATAAATATATGAAAAATATACATATCAAAAGTATCTTTAAATTCTCTTCTACTTGTATGTCATTAGTTATGATAAAGAAGGATAAGGGGAATGAAGAGAAGAAGACAGTGAAAACAAATGTATAGATTTATACATGCACGTAGAATCGTACGTTTTCAAAAGTATCTTCTTCTTCATAAAAAAATACAGAACATAGAATCATACAATTTCCACAGGGACTTCAAAGCTTCTTCTGTGTTATTAGTTACAATGAACAAAATAGAAAGAGGAAGAAGAAGGGAAAACAAATATGAGAGGGTGGGGGTAGGGAGACCAAAAAGAGCAAAAAGAACAAGAACTAGAAGAATTAGAAGTAAAAACTAATGAAAAGATAAAGAGTTGATATGTAACATAATGTAAATCATAATAAACTCCAGACTAGAAGAAAAATACAAAAATCAAACAAAAACAAAAACAAAAAGCGAAATCACAGACAGAAACCAACATGATGGTGTTGGATATGAGGATACAACAGACACATCTTACCGGTTCAAATGGAAGGAGCCCTCTAGTGGGGAAAGCCAGCGTAACTGGATCCAATCTCCATGAGTTACTGGTATTGTTTGAATGACCGATCACTGGTAACAGCAGACTACGTCCTGAACATCACATAAAACAAATAGGTCATAATGAATTCATGAATTGTACATTCATTTTTGTAATTCTCACAGTCATAAGCGGCAGAATAGTCTTACTACGAGTGGTGGTATTCCACAAGGCATTGTATTGGAAGTTGGAAACAATGCAATTTTCTATTTTATAAATGCTGTGAATTGGTTGTACTGTGTAGAGCATATGTGAATGCTAGTTATACATCATTTGATTACCAGTATCATTAATGCAATAACAAACGTTGGATGATAAACTCATAGCAATAACATAAGAAAGATCTCATGGAAGCTAACATAAAACTGTTATTATGGTATCCATATAATTATAAAGCACGGGAAGAGGATAGTTAAAGAAGATACACTTATAACAGATTTCTAATACAATATTTCTCAATAAATCAAAGGACTACTGAATGTATGCATGGCACAGCACGAACACTGTTTCAAAGAAGCAATTACCCCCAAATTTGAAGGGGGTAGGGTTTAATTAACCTAGGTTCTAATAGAAATTGCATTCTTTTGTGAGCATGGTAATTGCATTCTTCCCTGTAAAGCTTTATAAAAAAAAAAACACATGTGTTTTAAGGTAAGTTAACTAATTTTGCAAATAACTTTATTCTACAAGATCATCTCTCACCAGCACATATATGCCATCATCTCCTTGAGCTGAGGATTTTTCAATAAAGAAATGCATTCATATTAAATTTTTAATACATCATATCTCAATAAATCAAAGGACTAAAGCGGAGTGTAATGTAGTCTGCCAGAATGATTGTGGCCTGTATCATGTAAGGGTCATTCCATGTCAAATCACCCAATGGTTTTAACCCGACCATTTTTTATTTTGATGAAACTTTGTGTACTTGTTGAGTGTGATCTCACAGCACCAAATCCAAAATTTTAGGTCAATCGGGTTAGGGGTTTGGGAGATACGGCCAACCAAATTTTGAGATTTTTTTAAAAATGGGGGTGGCGGGCCTACCTTTGAACCCTTGTATTTCGGGACCTAATGGGTCAATCTTCACAAAATTTGTATTATTGGAGAGGGTATTCAATAAGGATTCCAAATCTGCCGCCATTTTGAAAATTTGTATATGTTGGGGTACTTTGACCTCTTGACCTAAGATTTGACCTTGAAATTGACCTTGTGGATCACGTAACCTTGACAACATTTTTCATGAAATGCAATCTCTGACATGTTCACTAAAACATATAAAAATTTCAGAGAT
The DNA here is from genome assembly GCA_035222895.1 of Strongylocentrotus droebachiensis. Taxonomy (NCBI): domain Eukaryota; kingdom Metazoa; phylum Echinodermata; class Echinoidea; order Camarodonta; family Strongylocentrotidae; genus Strongylocentrotus; species Strongylocentrotus droebachiensis. The sequence goes on from JAVYIG010005438.1 coordinate 26,371, forward strand.
ATCATATTTTTTGTTTAGGAGCAATAAGGATTGAAAGTATCCGTACTTACAGATATTCACAATAAACCCTATTATAATGTATACAATACATGCAATATGCACAGTACAACATACATGTACATCTTCAACATGCTTTTTTTTTTCTAGGCATATCCATTTTAAGTTCATATAGGACTAAAGGGTTAACAGGATGTATGGCTTTAGGCCTCTGAGTCGGTTCTAGGATAATTACCCCCCCTGAAAAACTAACCCCCAGGAAATGTCCCCCCCCCCCCGAGGAAAATTACCCCCCGAGGACTATCACACCCATAGGACAATTACCCCCAGAAAATTACCTTCTAGGACAATCTGTCCCCCCCCCCCCTCCCCCAAGGACAATTACCCCCCGGACAATTACACCCTAAGACAATTACCCCCCGGACAATTACCCCCTAGGACAATTACCCCCCCCCCTTATTCGTTAAAGGGGAAGTAAATCCTGATAATAAGTTGGTTTTAATTAAAGCAGATTTTTGGGGGGGGTAATTTTCCAGGGGGGGGGGGGGGGGGGTAATTGTCCTCGGGGGGGGGGGGGGGGGGATAGATTGTCCTAGGAGGTAATTTTCTGGGGTTAATTGTCCTCTGGGTGTGATAGTCCTCGGGAGGTAATTGTCCTCGGGGGGGGGGGGGGGGGGGGGGTAATTATCCTAGAACCGACTCAGAGGCCTAAAGTCTTACATCCTGTTAACCCTCTAGGCCTACCGGTATATGAACTTGTCATTTTATTTCTATTCATGTACTGCTGACATTTAGAATGGGTATGACTAGAACAAAAAAGCATGTGGAAGATGCATGTTGAACTGTGCATATTGCATGTATTTTATACATTATAATAGGGTTTATTGTGAATATCTGTAAGTACGGATACTTTCAATCCTTATTGCTCCTAAACAAAAAATATTATATCTCTGAAACTTTTATATGTTTAAGTGAACATGTCAGAGATTGCATTTCATGACAATTTTTGTCAAGGTTACGTGATCCACAAGGTCAATTTCAAGGTCAAATCTTAGGTCAAGAGGTCAAAGTACCCCAACATGTACGAATTTTCAAAATGGCGGCAGATTTGGAATCCTTATTGAATACCCTTTCCAACAATACAAATTTTGTGAAGATTGACCTATTAGGTCCCGAGATACAAGGGTTCAAAGGTAAGCCCGCCACCCCCATTTTTGCAAATATCTCAAAATTTGGTTGGCCGTATCTCCCAAACCCCTCACCCAATTGACCTAAAATTTTGGATTTGGTGCTGTGAGATCACACTTAACAAGTACACTAAGTTTCATCGAAATCAAAAATGGTCGGGTTCAGATTTTCAGATTTTTTGGGTGATTTGACATGGAATGACCCGTAACTTAACCTAAACAGTGAAGGCAAACTATCATCAATAGTGAGAAACAAGAATGTGACATACCAGTGATGGTGACCAGATTGGCAACGGGCCTGAAGGAATCCACATAGTTAGCCAGCTCCTCACCAATAGCCTACGTGCGTGTGTGTTTGTGTGTGTTGGGGGGGGGGGGGGGGAGGAGAAGAAACAGTATATTACATTAATCATATATGAACATCTAAGACACATTGTATAATCATAACTACTGTACCACTAGATATAAGAAAAGCCTCATCTGTTGCTGTCTTCAAATTATTGTTGATTAGAGACTAATTTTCAGGAGCTTTTGAATATTTTTTTTGTACTTTGTGTCTGTAAAGTAGCATTGTTATGAGTTTTGTTTTCATCATAGCACACTAGAGTATAATCATATAATAGCAAAGCTATATAAATTGATCTAATTATTAAAAGCAAACATGTACAAGATGAAAGAAATCTTACCCAATGTTTGGCTGGTCCATTCTCAGGGAATAGCTTGAGAATCTCTGTCTCTGCAAAGTATGCTGGCAGCAGACAATTATTCCTGTCTATGATGTGCAGTACAACCTTCAATGATATATAGAAAGGACAAAAAAGAATATTGACACACAAATGTACTATGGGTCAAATTCTTACTACCATCATGGCTATTTGTCATCTTTTGTCATGTTAGAAAGTTTGACTTACAATAACGAAAAGCAGGAAATAGAAAGCAAACCAGAGCATATGTGTATTTATTTCCAGAAAGGACAACATTACACCTAGTCATATTGTTGCATACATATCTCTTTACTGGCTGGGGCTTTTAACCAGTAACTGATAAACATTAATTTCTCAAAGTCTCAAGTTTATACTCACGTAGATGCCAAATGAAAGATGACAACGGTATAGATTTTCTGTAATAATAGAACACTTATAACCTAGTTAATATAACTAAGGCGTGTTCATCTGAGATATATATATATATATATAATGGCAAAGCCAGTGATGCAAGCAAAATAATTGCGGTAATTACTGAAATCATATGTTACCTTTGTGACTGCATCCAATTGTCTGCCAGTTGATACGTTGACGCTCTTGGGGATGTCCTTGATTGTTTCTAGAACGAGCCGCAGAACATCACGACATCCCTGGAAAAAAGCAGAAAGACACATGATGAGCATACCAAGACATTTTCAAAGCAATTGGCAATTGGGATAAGTGGGCAGTTTAAAAGATAAACACAATTTGGCTCATTTCAGAACAAATGTTGGTAGGATTTGGGCTAATAGGGCACAAGGTTCAATTCTAATTATTTTTAACACGTCTTCTTTTTGTTCAAGAACATAACAAAAGCAATGACAATGAATTCCATTAAGTGGTGTTAACCTTGGTAAATAGAGAACAAAAAATCCTCAAGAGTTATAAAACTTTATACAAAAATTGGACAAAACTACTTACATGTATTTTTGCAAAAGTAATTTGATGCATAAAGCAAGAAAACAGAGGTATGGGAGCCTACTACAAAAAAACGATAACAAAAAACAGCATATATTTTACAGATGCCTGTCTGAAAATTAATGTAGATAAAATGCTTTGCTTAAGGACTAAGCAGGACTACATGTATGTCATTGGCTTTTACCTTGTAGTCAGCACTGTTGATAATCTTCTGTATGATATGGAAAGACTGGCACCACATGTAAGAGGATTTGTAGTCTAGATCCTTGGATGTCAGCAAAGCCTCACACACCAGCCTATAGTCAAACAAATGGAGTAACAAGTCTTTGTATATACAGTCTACACACCAGCCCACAGTCAAACAAATGGAGTAACAAGTCTTTGATTATGCAGTCTACAATAGCATGCAGTTGTTATTTTAGATTTGATTTCTAAATGAATATGCCTAAGGGTTGAAAACTTTTGATAACAATTGGCAATATATGTAATATTATTTTTAATAAAATACAATAATTTTCAATAATATTTTTCAAAGCATGTTCTCAAAGTTGACAAAGACTTGACAAATAATTCATCTAGGACCAATTGTTTCTGCCAAGTCATGACTGGGCCTTTAATCACATGGAAAAGAGAAAATTAATATTTTATGATTACATATAATATAATTTCATTTTTTTTCTTCACACTAAAGTAAAGATTTAAACATATTTTGTTTTCATTCAACAATGGGAGAGCTGCTCGCAAGGTGCATTATAAATCAAAGAATTGTCAATTTGTGTTTTATTAATCCCAACTTCAATACTTCTTTTTTCTCATCAGGCTTTCCTCAAACTGTATTTCATTTCTGTCTGCTTCTTTAAATACCAAAGTAAAATCAGGGAGAACTTCCCCTTTGGGCGTTTTGTTAATATTTTAATCATTTACAGTGTAGCATCTACTCACTTGGCTGGAATGAGTCCTTTCTCGACAGCATTAGCAAGGATATCACAGAGGATTCTAACCCTCTGATGGGATGTGAGAGTGTGAATGTGATTGACATACTGCTTCAGCATACGGTCTTGAGATTCCTACATCCATATTAATAAATGGTCATTTAAGATACATGTACATGTAGCAACAGTTAACAACTACATTATTCATACCTTTACCAAGTTATTAATTTGTTTAACCCTTACTGTACTGGGCTATTTTGAGCACTCTCTGACTGGGGGGGGGGGGGGGGGGGGGGTGGGGGCCGTTGAATGTCCGATGAACGCGAAAATTTGCATGTTTGTAGATATTTACATAAGGAACAAGATGGTATAATTAGTTTTTTCCTAATATGCAAATTTTTGTCGTTATAGCCCAATTTATAATGCAAAATGCAAATTTTATGCGTTTTACGGAAAACTCTACATATTTGTCCGTAGAGTTGTGAAGAATCTTGAAAATGTATTGAATAAATGTTTCCTTCATCTCAAATTCATGAGGTTTCATTATTTGTATAATATTTGAAAATGCATAGGTTAATTTGCATAAATTATGAATACGCATTCATGAATATCAAATCTGGAAATATATATAGGGAACTAGAATCATTACAAAAATTGACAGACTTCACTTTTTGAATGTTGAAACTCATTATTCATACGAAACTTCTTTTCTAACACAAAATCATTATTTGATGTAATTAATAATGATAATTTATGCAAATTTGATGCGATTTTCAACTATTTATTTTCTTCTGTCTTTTATTGTTTTTTATTTCTTATTATATCTATTGTTTTATTTCTAATGTATTCTTTTGTTCTGGAATGCATTAAGTTACTTTGAGAAACATATAAAAGCAATTTGATATCAATTCATATCTTCACATTTCTGCTTGTACATGAATATGCAATTATAGCACCTTTTTGATGACATGCGCATACTAATTGTTATGTAACACCTTACAGGTATATCCGATTTCGACGAAAATGGTATCAAAATGTGCGTAAGACTTGAGGGAAAAAAATCATGAAATGACAATTCAAAATTCTAAGCGGTTGCGGCGCAATCTCCGAAAATGTCGAGGGGGGGGGGGGCAGTAAGGGTTAAGTAAGTAAAAAATTGATTTGTCTTGGTTTATGTTTCATCAGAATGACAGTGTCATTAAAGCTTTACATCTCAAAATATTCAACGAAGGACGTAATTTGACCATTCGTTACAAATAACACAACAAATATTAAATGTACAAGCAGTATGAATAATTCAGTTGTTAACTGTAAGTCTGACAGAAACATCCTACAGCCGAAGATCTGTGTAAATGGCCATTTATATTCATGCTCACAGGAGCTCTTTTAGGATTTGGCATTGTATAAATGCAATTTCCTCACAGTGATATCTAGGTATTATCTAGTTTTTTTATTAAACCAGAGCTGATGAGGGCAACACGAAAAGTTTCAGCCTGTATCTGTTGATATCATTCTGCTATTCATATAAATGAAAGAATCTTGACTTTTTATGCTACTACAATTGGAGATTGTTCATTTTATTACGAAGCAAGAAGTTCATTTTATTTGATGATAAATTTTGTAGGATTTTTGAGGTATTGTATTCATGATACTCACAGCAGGTATAGTTGTCCAGAAGCGCATGAAATTTTCATAACAAACAATTATCTTGTTTTTCTCTGAGTCTTGTGTGCAAACAAATCTGTAAAAGAGAGGGAAATAGTCAAGCATACTCAAGACCCTTCTAAACACTAGAAATTAAAAACTATAATTTCTTTACTTTTTCTTTATTTTGTTTCTGCTTAAAGTCACAGCGACAACTTTTCAATAGCGTTTCCCCTTTTCATTGTTTATTATGATAAAATAGATATTCTTTAAAATTGAACTAATGAACTAATTAAGAAACCCTTTTCAGCTTTCAAGAAAATTTACAAGCTCTTCTAAGTACTACATACTTACATATAAATTAAAAATCTAAATTTTAAAGGTAAAAAATGCCCACAGCACTGAAAGATTTTAAAAGTTTATTCCTACTTACCCGGCAAATGCTTCTTCAATTGCTGTTGTTCTCTGTAATTTGTTAAGAAAAATATAAAGAAAACTTTGTTTGTTACAAAATCCATTGTACAAAACTTACTGTTATTTGACGAATGACAGGAGAAAATGTTCATTATATTTTTGTCTTCACTTTTTCAAATAAGTTGTTATTCATTATATTCACAAATCAAAAAAAGAAGACATACATCTAGAAAAGTATAATTTACATAATAGTCTCTATCTCATATTGCTATTATTTAGAAAACAAAAATGACAGTTTCAAGTCTAGAGGAAGGGATCTACTTAAAAGTAGTTGGTGGAAGCATGCAAAACACAAACACTGAAAAGCTTTCAAAGAGACAATTACTCTAAATTCAAACCAATTCTAAGGGGGTAGGGTTTAAGTTTAAAAACCCATTGGTAGAACTGAAACAATATTCATGTGAAGGTTTATTTCCATTTTTTAAAGCCTGAGTTTTAAGGTAGGTCAACCAGTTTGGGCAAATACTTGATGAGTATCTCTTACCAGCACATCTGCAAGCATCTCATGGAGTTGTTGCTCCATTCCTACTGTTACTGCCATGGCGAAGATAGTTGAAGTCTTTCCTTCTTAATGAAGAATTCTACATCAGTACAGCATGGTGGCAGCTTGGCAATTAAAGGGTTGTAGAGTCTATGATACAAAAAAATAAAAGTTAATGTAGACATACAGGCTACAGCTGAGAATCTATTTAATCTTAGTCTAGTGAGGCTAATCAAAGGAAATAGAAGAAAAAGAAGAAAATGATGATGAAAAAAAAGAACAAGGTAAAGAAGAAAGAGATGAAAAAGATAAAGATAAAGAAAGAGGAAAGAAGAGATACCCTACTAAAACATACCCAAAATGAAGTAAAGATTCATTAAATATCTAAATAAAGATCATGAGTTAAAATTTGTTTTGTTTTGTGAGTATTTTTCGGAAAAACGCTGATATTAGTATACACTTTTTCACAAGTTTCACGGCAAACCGCTGCACAATACAAGTGCATACCGATGGTGGGTTGCGGGCTTGCGCGCGCCTGTGTGGAGTTATCTACGATAGATAACTTCACACTTCACATAGGTTTCTGAACAAGCGCCAGATAGAGGAGATAAAGAAGATGAAACAGATTAAGAAGTTGAGAAAGTGTGTTCAGTTACTGAGTTAGCGACCATAAACTAAGATTACAGTCGCTAACTTAACACACACACACGCCCGCACCTGACGATCGGGACGGTATGTAATTGTATTGTGCTTCAGTTTTCCAGTGAATCCTGTGACGGCGAAAGAAAGTGCATAAGTCTAGTATCATCATAACTCCGGGAAGCGGCGTCGGAGCTTCGGGTTTACTCTCATGGGGGCTAGTAAAACAGCCGATGGGGCGATATTATCGTTAAATCTGCAAAGGGAGTACTTACAATTTTGTCTTCATAGGTTGCTCGACTCCTCTGAGCATATGGATGACCACTTCACTTGAAATTATAATTTGAAGAAGTCTTTGATGGGAAAAAAAGGGTTATTCGGCCTCCTACACCAACGATTCTTCCATGTTGCAGCGTCGATTCAAAATGGCGAAGAGAAGGTACGCATTCGCGGCAGTGGCGCAGAAAATATGAATATTCATGCTATTGAGCGCCGATCGCCGAGGGACCGCTCTGTTTGTTCAAGTCGTGCATATTCAGCGATTTTGAGCGATCGGCGCTCGATAGCATGAATATTCATAATTTCTGCGCCACTGCCGCGCATGCGTACCTTCTCTTCGCCATTTTGAATCGACGCTGCAACATCGAAGAATCGTTGGTGTAGGAGGCCGAATTACCCTTTTTTTCACATCGAAGACTTCTTCAAATTATAATTTCAAGTGAAGTGGTCATCCATATGCTCAGAGAAGTCGAGCAACCTATGAAGACAAAATTGTAAGTACTCCCTTTGCAGATTTAACGAAATATCACCCCATCGGCTGTTTTATACTAGCCCCCACGAGAGTAAACCCGAAGCTCCGACGCCTGCGGCGCCGGTGTTGGAGCTTCCCGGAGTTAATATCATCTAACTCTAACTCTAAGTCTTTGTTTTTAGGAAAAATAGGCCTAGATCTAGACCGAAAGCTTCAGTCTCTGATATCGACGGTGGTTCCGCTGAGATTGCATCTGGCTCCACTGACCGCCTCTATACATAGACTGAAGTACGGCCTATGCCGTACTAGTGGAACAAATGGTTCGGTTTGGCAGGGCCGCGATGAATGAGATATGCAACGAGATTTTCACTCTTTACATCCTCATAAATGCACTTTTGCTGCAATATTACAATAGGCTTATAAAAATATAAAAATTAACAAACAAATATGGCTTTGACTTACGATAGCTTGCTCATTTAGATCCTAAATTAATGATTAATCCGAGAAAGTTTCGTAGTCGACATGATTCGTTGTCATCCATCTTGGTTTTAATTAATGAATATTCATTTTTTCTTTTCGAACGTCCAATAGCTACGTACGAGTTAACCAAGTGATATATGAATATTCATAAACCCAATACGAAACGAGTGCTCTGATTGGCCATTCGCTATGTTTTGGTAGGTTGACCCAGAAATATATCGGCCGGGTGATGTCATAGATTACCGGTACTAGTTTGAATGGATGAACGGTACATTTCATGGTTCGGAGAAAAAAATTGGATAAATCATATAAGTAAGTCAATAAATTTCGCGTTTGTATAATAGGTCAATCATTATTATTTAGTGTAAATAGGAGTACAATACATAGACCTAATTTACATCTGATTTATAAATCAGAAAATTAGATCTAAATAGTGAAAATCGGGGGAGAAAGCTCAATGACCATAAGCAGTAGGGGCGCTGGTCCGGGAATAAGGATCGTCTTCATAAACAAGGATCGTCTTCATAAACACGGACCGATGCGTCCTCAAAAATAAGGACTGTCTGCATTTTCGCAGACGTTTCATATTTTTGATCGGTGCATTGGCGATGCAAAAAACGGATTCTGCAGTGATTTTCTTGATGCATTTTACATTGACTTTGTACAGAGACCTTCACATTATGAGCAATAAATCCTTGGGAAGACGGACAACCCATAAAAGTAGACGGTGAACTAGGGTTATTTTCCCCCGGGGAATCCATTTTTGGCATCGCCAGCAGGCCGTTCTGTAACATGAAACCCCCAGAGCGCTGATGAAAAAAAACGTCCTCGAAAATGCAGACAACCCTTATTTTTCAGGACACATTTTGTCTGCGTTTATGAGGATATCCTTGTTTATGAGGACGATCCTCATTCTAGGACCAGCGCCCCTACTGATAAGTGGCAGCTGGATTGGCCAGATTACCTCCTCGGTGCGAGACCTCTGGGTTACCGTCTGTATATGGGGAATGTCAACAAATGTCAGTTTTATTAAAGAAATGACCCATATCACTTATCAGACGGTTATTTCTGTCTAGCGGCTAAGCCTAGATCTAGATCTAGGGCCTTGTAGGGGTCTACTCCGAAAAAGATAAGAAAATTGACACGAAACAGGTAACAAACATATCAAATTTTGAATCATGACCTTTATTTGGAAATTTGATGAATATTTACTTCATTTTGGGTATTTTTTAGTAGGGTATCTCTACGCCGGAGTTACGGGTCAAAGTTTGGATCAGTGGATAGACTTCTGAACTAGCACCAATTCTTAGTTTGACACAAATTTACATGCACGAAATAGAACGAATGGGACTGAACTATGAGAGAAAGACACTAATTTACTCTGCGCTTCTCCTCCCAAACTTCTCTACCAAATTTTGCCTTAATTGTTAGGATAAGGCGTTATAGAAAATCTTAGAATTCTACATTATTAGATATACGATGAACCTTTCAAAGACTTTATAATCATCTAACAAAGGAAAGAAAATACTCACCTTTTTACTCCTTCAAATGTTGGTTCACGAGAGCGCCATCTTACGGTCAGGAGTTGCCAATGCTAAAATTGCGTTAGAAAATTTGTTAGAAAATTTTGGAAAGAAAGAGAGTGTGGAATTTACCCTATTTGATTGGAATCTGACAGGTGAGGAATGCGCATTAATTACAAATTTATTATGACGTTTTTAAAATGTAATACATTTAATCTAGGTACTTTATTTGTTGTAATATTTAAGATGATTGATATGGTTGGAGGGTAACTAAAATAAAGGAATAACCATGATAACCCAAGTCCCACATATGCATTTTTGTGTAGTTCTAGTGCCTAGATCTGTAATTTTCATTTGCTGTCGTGAAAAAAAAATGCTTTTGTCGATGTGTTAAGTTTCAACAGTATCGGAACTTATCATTCAGTTGTGAATATCTACGATAAAAGTGAACTTGCTATTGGCCGCCTCATAATCCAGGCAGGACTTTATCAGGAGATGAGCACCAGTCCAGTGCAGTGCAGTCAAGTCTCAAGACAAGAAAACAGAATGAATTTAATTTTAAATTTGGTTAAAACTTTATTTAACATTAATCAAATTAGATAATTAATAATAATAACTTCAAAAATAATTCAAGAAGAAGACATTAGACCCTCTTGAGACTAAAGCTAAACTTTGCTGAGTGCTGTTCACAAGTGAAGTATGGAAGAAGAAGAAGAGGAGGAGGAGGAGGAGGAGGAGGAGGAGGAGGAGGGGGAGGGGGAGGAGGAGGAGGAGGAGGAGGAGGAGGAGGAGGAGGAGGAGGAGGAGGAGGAGGAGGAGGAGGAGGAGGAGGAGGAAGAAGAAAGAGGAGGTGAAGAAGTAAAGTTAGATATATTACAGACAATGACAGATGAAGAAGATGATGTAGAAGATGCATTTGTATTTGTTTCTGAAATCCAACCCAAATAGACAACTACTCTAGAAGAAAGCAGATAAATCAGAGAAGCAAACTGATAACAATTTCAATTAAAACTGACTAAGTACATGTACATGTATATTATAAGAAAGTTTCGATTTTTTGAAAGTTGTAATCACTATACGTAATGGCTCTCTCTCTCTCTCTCTCTCTCTCTTTGGTTTCCCACAACAACATATTTTCCAACCTACATGTACATGTATCTTATGATAGATAAAGAGTTGCATTTATTTTATTCCTCTACCTTCCCATCTTCTCCAGGCATGGCTCTGTTCAGGTTTTATGACTATGACAAGGTGTACACCACCCACCAAGGTTTAGACGGCTATGGCGGGCTACCTGACCCCAAGTGCAAGTACTATGAGGCAGACTACATCAGGTGTGCGGCCGAGATCGGGGTCACCAGGGCACAGAAGGAGTGCGTACCGGAGCTGGCTGACTTCAGGGAGTGCATCACAGGGTCAAAGAGGGTAAGGAGTAAGGGATGAAGAATCTTAGGTCTTAGGAGCGCTCTGAGTTAGTTGAAGAGAAAAAACAGTTGCCAATTGAATAGGCCAATTTTGTAAGGTAATTATTTCTTTGAGTGCCTTGTTACAAATGATTGCATTCACCTGTTACAAGTTAGGCCTAAAATAAAAACTTGTTGTATTGCCCTTTGCGACCGACCCAAAATTCTGAAAATCTACGGTCGGCATTTTTTTTTTTTTTACTGTTTTTTAGAATTTTTTGTATTAATGAATAAAAAAAAAAAGTATTTTGTTTGACTTAGGATATAAATGCATAAAATCAAATTATTCCAAACAATTTTCACATTGCTAGCAAGTTTTACAGATACCAGTAGTTGAAAACTAACTTCGTCAGCAGGAAAGCACAGAGTGTTGTCTCAACACAACATTGCAAACCATGGATTATTATGAGGTGTAAAAGATGTGAATGGAATGAAATGGAAAAGCATTAATAACTGAGAAATATCAGCGAAAAGAGGGCAGAAAAAAAAAATAAAAATAAATAAAAACTGAAAAATATCGGCCCAAAGAGGGCGACAAAAAAAAGGTTAAAAAAAATATATTTTCTGACCGACCGACCCATGTTTTGGCACCTAAAGGGCAATACAACAAGTTTTTATTTTAGGCCTAATTGTACATATATGTCAATAGTCGGAATGCAAATTGCTTACATACATGGTGGTAGGTAGGAAGAGCCATAGTGTTTGTCCTACCTAGCAACAATTAATTATGCAATTCACATTCTGACATTTGAAATACAAATATTCATAACGAGTGAATGAAATAGTTTTCAACAAAGCACTTAAAAAGATTTATTCATTAAATTTGATCACATTACAAAAATGTTCTATTTATTACAAGGAGTATGATTTTAGACACTGAATTTCTTACCTGCTACAGCAAAAATGTATAACTCTACAGAATTTGACAACAAATTGGTGCCATAAAAAAGGCTATCTCTCAGTTTTGCTGTAATTGAAATAGTATGCTAATTTATAATGTTACATAGAGGATACAGTGTGATTCTAAAGTGGCTCAAAAAGATAAGTACTGGGGAATGCTTTCTTAATAATGAGACTAGTATGTTATGAATCTGTCTTGTTTTCTATTGGTAGCTATAGAAAGTGAAAGTGTGACACTTGATTTCAAAACTTATTTTAAACCTTGTTCTAACTTAAATCCTCCTAATCCTTGCCTTCTATCTCTGTCATTTCTGATTCTCTTCTTCCCAATTTTCTTCTTCTTCTTCTCTCTCTCTCTCTCTCTCTCTCTCTCTATCTATCTTTTGCTCTCCCCTTCCCCCTCCCTGTCTTTCTTTGTATCTCTCTCTCACCCTCTGACTCTCTCTCTCTCTCTCTCTCTCTGTGACTCTCTCTCTCTCTCTCTCCCTCCCTCTCTACCTTTCTCTCTCCCTCTCTCTCACTCTCTCTCTCTCTCTCTCTCTTTCTCTCTCCCTCTCTCTCTCTCTCATTCTCCCATGTACAGATCGAGAGGATGAAGACCATCATCAAGCACAGAGATCAAATGATCAAGGCAGGGAAATACACACCGCCAGCCAAGCAATAATGATCGCGTCATCATAGTTTAGTTTAATTCTTATATCAGTATGATACATGCCTGTTGCCTTGCAGCCTAGTTTTGCACCCATGACATACACATTACCAATGATCATCCATGGGATGTGTTCATTTTGTATACAGAATTTCAGACTTCTGAGTCATGTAGAAAGCATCTAGGAGTTTAAATTTACCAATTCAAAAGATCTAAGTCTGCTTGATTTGTTTCAAGAGCCAATTTGGGGGTTTTGATTTTGTGTTTCAGTAATAGAAATAGAAATACAAAAATCTTGAAATAGACCCTTATTCTACTTCAGGATAAAGATAGCAATTTTTCATTTAAAAAATGTAATAGAAAATGTATAGCATTTGGGTGGAAAGCTATTATACATGTAGAAGGGTGGTCCAATATTGTTTACAACTTACAGTGTTCTGAAATTTTCTTGTATCAACCTTGCAAACCAAGATTATAAATTGCATTATTGAGTCAAATCGATGGACTTAGCGGATCGAGGAGCAGGCATAGGGTGTAGCGTGTGTCAATTGTTTTATTACATGTTGTATATAAACAAAATGAAAATAACTGACATGAATTCAGAATTGTATGGATGCACTTTCAAGCTGATTTCTTTTACTGTGTATAATGAAAAGATCATCGGCTCTTGACCATCACAGTTTCAATAAATGTGTGTCATGTCTATGGATAAAATGGATATCGTTTCTCTCTTTGTTCGTCTATTGAAGAGGAAGTTCACTGTGATATTCATTTGCATATTTATAACAGTGTAAGGCGAGAGAAACAGAGAAGTGAAAGTTTGAGTAAAACCCAGTAGAAAATAAGAAGCTTGGGATGTAATAAGGTTGTGATCACACAAATGAAAATGTTTAACTCTGTGAATTATCTTGCAGGTACATTGTACCTCTCCCATTTACTTTCTTCTGAAAAAAATTATATAGATCTCTATTTTGAACATTAAAAAAGGGCTATCCTTGTACCCTTGGTCAAATATTACATACCAGTAAATGTTTTGACAGAACCCCTTTATAAATATGATTCCTTCATCAATAACCAAGGTAATGGGCAAGAAAGTAAGCGGGGGTGAAACAATGCATTTGTGTGACATAATGCTCCACACTAATTTCTGTTGCTAACCAGATTTCCTGATTTAAGATCTTGCCCCTACACTAATTCTAATCTAACCCTAAACCTGGCATACCTTTGATGAAATAAAGTCTAGAGCAAACTACCCGTAAATATTTTTATATTAGTTTTGATTTAATAAAACATACAAAGTAAAAAGAAAGAAAAGATGACGATTACCAAGATGAAAATTACATGGTAAATAAAAGAATATTTCATCATCTGAATAAAAGAAGGTCTAGAGTGATTTGTCCAAGAGCAAATGTCGGATCACCCCTCCCCCCCCCCCCCCCCCCCAAAAAAAAAAAAAACTTGCTCTGGGCTGTGGTGGGTATTTTAATATTTTAAAATGGGTTGAGCCGTTTAGGGATAGGGTTGCAATTGAGTTTTAGGTTAGGTCCAGGCTCGAAGTTTGTAATTTGGTTCGTGTAGGATATTACTGCGGATCAATTGTTGCAGGAGCAAGAAAAGTACAGCAAGGTCCATGGCCATCAATTAACTTGGCTATAGAAATTAATGTGTATATAGAGACCTATAATGACTTGCCTCCTTCATGGACTTGCAGTCCCGTATATGCCTAAGTTGGCAAGACAAGTACATTACACTGGCTACATGCTGAAGAAAAATTTGAATCCATGTTCCAATTAACATCTAATTTGCTTATTTAGATCGGATTGGAGATTATTTGGTAAAAAATTGAAAGAGAGAGAGAAATGGAGAGCAAATATGGCTTAAGATTTCAGGTTAAGATAGTGTTCGAATGCAAAAAGCAAGAGAAGAATGAAAGCCAAAGAGAGAGCAAGAGACGAAAAGAGAGAGAGAGAAAATGAAATTATGAATGCTGTTTGTCATCATGTGTTAGCAAGAGATTATAAATTAATTGGAAATGGAGAGAGAGTTTTAGAGTGATTCATTCTTGTAGAAGTAGAGATCGAGAGAGTAAATGCTAGGGGAAGAAATTATATAAATTGTTTAGAAATATTATAGGGGTGGGGTCTGATGTCGGGTGAGTAAAGACTACGGATGATTGTGTGAAAAGCTAAGGTCTGCGAGTAAGGCTGCTAAAACCACTGCTACTGTCACGTGATTAATAAGTCGGATCGCAAGAATGTCGACGAAGTCCCGAAACTGACACAGTTTAGGACAGTTTTTCACAGGTTATCTCGAGGTTAAAGAAAGACTATTCGGAAATTCATGTTTTAGACCAATCGGTATGTATTATAATTGATATTTTGGTCTGATTGCCTTTAAAATCATCTATGTTGATTGCGAATAAGCAAGGTTATTGTGTCGTATCGACGAATTATGGGCGTGTGTGATTGCGAACAGTGTAAAACGAATGCAGTGCAAATGAATGGAAAATGACCGGTTCGTATCGGAGAATTTTGAGGTCAACGAGTCGGGTAAAATTTAATGTAAATGATACTTTTCTTTGTTTTTGATCATCTAAATCTTGTAAAGTGAGATAATGATATATGTTATAAGATCTATCAGCATTTCATACGATTGCCTGTCACTCTTTCGTGTGTATGGAGCGTATGTTTTTGGTTAATTTTTTGATTTGTTCGCATGCCTGCTGCAAACGGCGTCTCCCTCCCATGACAACTGTATAGAGGTTCTGCATGCAGGCAGCGGCGCGGTGGCAGCGTAGTTAGCCTCTTGTCGATGCCCTCGCGCTGTTGGAGTCTCTAAATTCTGACGAGCGAAGCGAGTCAGAGAAACCGAGGCGCTTTGCGCTGAGGGCCTCTTGACAAGTGATCTGAATTATATATTCATGAGACCCGATTTCCTACTGAATTATGCATGTCTAGACCGCAGCGATTGTGTGTGTGTACGCGTGTGTTCGGGATTGCCCAACTAGGCTAGTCTGCAAGCACAAACCCTAATTTGACACTTTATCAAAAAATCATTGTGCCTTGAGAGAAGCCTAGCCCAGCTATCTACTGGTACCTACTGGTTGTACCAATATAGGTCAGGAGCAGCTATAGTACGTGGCATATGGTAGTCTTATAGTGCACACTCTCTTTTACGACTGACCAGGGTTTGTGCTTGCAGACTACAACTAGGCGGCCAGTCTCGCTCTCACGGAGGGAATTCGCACAGAGCGGTAGATATTACGTCATAGTAGCTCTCTCTGATTGGATGACTTTCACCGAACTCTGCTGGGTCGGAATATTCGCCAAACAATGTAAAACATAAGAAATTCAGATCACTTGTCAAGAGGCCCTCAGCGCAAAGCGCCTCGGTTTCTCTGACTCGCTTCGCTCGTCAGAATTTAGAGACTCCAACAGCGCGAGGGCATCGACAAGAGGCTACAGCGTAGTGGGCCTGCGAGGCTGCGTCCCACTCCCATGCTGGGCCCGCGTCGGGAGGCCGGGTTGCTGGTTAGGGGCCTCGCAGTATTCCCGTCTGTGATGTGTGAGCTGCTGTGATGTGTGACTCTGTCTCTGCATCTGTGTGTATGTACATGTACATGTAATTCTTTGTATAGCACTAGTCTATAGGGGAAGTCCATCCCCATCCTGGCATCACTTTGATCAATTTGACTTTGGTAAAACAGGAAACAAAGGAAAATTTGTCTTAAAATTAAATTAGATTGTTGAATGTCAGGATGTTGTAGGGGCGCTGGTCCGAGAATAAGGATTGTCCATATAAATGAGGATCGTCTTCGTAAACGAGGACCGATGCGCCCTCGAATATAAGGACCGTCCATATAAATGAGGATCGTCTTCGTAAACGAGGACCGATGCGCCCTCGAATATAAGGACCGTCCTCATTTTCGTAGAAGTTTCATATTTTTGATTGGCGCATTGGTGATGCGAAAAACTGATTCCGCGATTATTTTCTTGATGCATTTTACATTGACTTTGTACAGAGGCCGTCACATTATGAGCAATAAATATCTGGAAGATGGACAACCCATAAAAGTAGACGGTGAACTAGGTTTTTTTTCTTCTTCTTCGCGGAATCCATTTTTCACATCGCCAGCGGGCGGTTCGGTCACCTGAAACCCGCAGAGCGTCGATGAAAAAAAAAATGTCTCCACTAATGCAGACGACACTTATTTTTTAGGACGCATTTTGTATGCGTGATGAGGAAGATCAATATTCTTGGACCTGTGCCCCTACTGATGTACCTGTACATACATCATGTAAACTAGTAGTATAATAAATAATAATAACTTTTACTTACATGTACATATAGCGCTTTTCATAAGACACTGAAATGTGGGGTGAAGGTTTTTATTCAAAGTCACAGATGTAAAAAATAACAGTTTGTAACATGGAAATTACAACATGTACCATCACCCCATCCCAGAGCTGCCAACTAGTACGGATTTCCCGTAATTGGTACGGAAATTAACGACCATTACGGCAGTACGGAATGTTGTCTAGATTTTTTTTTTTTTTTCTTTTCTTTTTTTTTGCGCATAGGGATCTATCGTAGCAAGTGCTGTACAGTATGGTGATGGTGGCCATCCAGCACTCGCTGCATGAGAAAGATGGAAAATTATCAAGTATTCTCTTAATAGAAGCCAATTTTTCATTGAAAACTTATGTGTTGTGATGAACTGAAAATCAATATTTAGCAACTTTGTGGGAGTAAAATCGCAACAAATTTCAGATAATCATGCGCGCATGCGTCTGCTTGCCATTCTTTTAAGATTCATGGCGCCGCATAGGAAATTACTGATTTTGAGCCTTATGGTTACTGATTTTCTGTTCTGGAGGTTGGCAGCTCTGCCATCTTGACTCCCATGAACACACCACTGAGTCTACCAGGGAAAGTTACAATGCTACAATAAAAAATGCAATTCCAGTTCACTCATGCTTAAAATTTTGGTTTAATAAACCATGAAATTCACTCAGCAAATCATGAATGTATCATATCACCCTCAATTTTGTAAGCTCCAAAGGATTTACCTCTCACAAATTGGAAGGATAATTCTTGGGCAACCTAATTTTCATACCCTTTACAAAAGTGAGCAGTGCTCACCCAAGCATGAATTATTTTCAGACTTTTTAGTGTACTGTCATATGAAAGTTGAGCTTATGAGCTTTCCATACACGTATATAAAACTTTTCCCCCAGAATCATATATTTTTTTATTCGGCAGCCATTTCAAAAGTGTATAGTTTTTGGGGGGACGCACAGTATATGGCATGCTGCATGTATGAAGAGTGTGGTTTTCTTTGGGAGGGCGGGGGGGGGGGGGGGGGGGGGGGAGGTGCCTCTTGAAGACTAACAGTATGCATGTATTGTACTTGCATGTACTGTACAATGTAGCTACCAGGTACTGTGCCTACAATGCATCTGTAGCCTGATACATTGTAATACACATTGTAGCAGCTTTAGACGTAAACTGATACTAGATAAATACACTTTGTTCTACATTTCCTCCGCTACTTGTTGATTCTCTCTCAAATTCCAAAGGATAAAGGTCCTTCTAGAATCAGTTACACCTATAATCCCCTAGTTTTCATGGTATGGGTACTGGTATGCCGTCTTGAACCCTGTGTTCACACTTCCAACATTCATTGTATACATGTACATATTAAGGAATTAAATATTTTCTAGTCCGAACTTATTATAACGAAACATCGTATAGCAAAACGCCTCTTTGAGAATTGCTCTTTATAAGTTTCGTATTTAATTTACCATAATCCGAACAGGTTTTAGTACTAGTGTTTATAGATACAGTACAGTAGATGGTAAGTTTAGTGCAAAATGATTTTTGTGAAGGCTGTTGGAAGATAAATTTTGATATTTTCTTTGTTTCCAGTGATCAACTCTACAAAACTAGCTGTAATAAGGGGCATAAATGTATCCAAGGTTAACAAAAAATGAGTACCCGGTATTGTTTGTGATCTTGAGGAATTTAGTCCACATACAGTACATGTACAATGTACATTTGTACATACTGATATTCAGGTGTGTGTGTATTTTTGTTTAAACCAATACACAATACCCACCCCACCTCGTTGAAATATGTAACAAATGACAAGAAAAAATTATGATGCACATACGTGTAATGCCTGAAAGGGTACATACACATGTAGGAGAGAAAAAAGAATGAATGGCTTGGAGATGAGTGGAAATGACTGTGTGTACAATGTACACTTTGAACTAACTTGACTCCAACTGAAAAAAGGATCAATAAATCACCCAGGTCTAAATGTCTTCCATCAGCAGCACTAATACCCAAATACACTTATCATTCAATACAAATGAATGCTAAATTGTAAGTATATTGCACAGTTTAGTACCCTCGGCCCTCCTAAAGGAATGCGTTCCTCTGTGTTCCCCATGACTTCTCTTGAAAGGGTTTTCCAGGGATTAGCCTGTGCTGGTCCCCAAATAGGAACAA
Source organism: Strongylocentrotus droebachiensis (assembly GCA_035222895.1). NCBI lineage: Eukaryota > Metazoa > Echinodermata > Echinoidea > Camarodonta > Strongylocentrotidae > Strongylocentrotus > Strongylocentrotus droebachiensis. Next base: position 45,665 of record JAVYIG010005438.1, read on the forward strand.
GGGTGCTTGAAGATAAAGTCTTTGTATCCGCTTCATAAACCTCTATATGCATAATGAGTGAGGGAAGCCTGTGGGGTCACCAACTTGGCTTGTATTGTGTATTATAAGGTGCTTGAGGAGGCTGCAGAATTTGTATTTTTACACGTACATGTACATGTACAAATGGGGTTTGATTTGAGCATACATGTACGCTGTTAAAATACATGTAAATCTTATGTTACCTCTTTGATATCTTCTCAGAAATATTGGGAATCAATTCCTATGATATTTTTTAGGGGGGGGGGGGGGAGGGGGCAAATGTACAAGTACATGTACACTGTGACTTTAGGTTATGTTGACCCTCTTTGAGATTACAAAGGCCTTAATTTTTCAACAACTGAGGTATTTCTTTTTGTATTATCGATTTGTTTGCAAATATGGATTATGTAATAAGTTATGATCTATTTTACTGTGTATTATTTGTATTTGTCTATATGTGCATAGCTCTGATCAAGGGTACCCAAGTGTTACATTGCAGGTAAAATTTGAAACTCATTGCCATACCTTGGTAATATCATAACTATAGACCTTGAACATCGCAAAACACACACCAAAAGTATTGGAGCATACAGAATTTTCTACATGCTATCAATCAGCCACCGAAGTTCACATTGTCACAAATTCATTGTACATAACTCGGTGTCCACTTCATGCAGTTATTTCTGTGTAGATCTCACTTTTTTTAAACAAACTGATTTGTATTTTAAGGTGTATCATAAAGTAAGTAAAATACAACTGATAAATCAAGATGTTGAGGAAAAGCTCTCAATATAGTGCAAAAACCAAAGTGGACACCGAGTTATGTACAACGCATATGAGTTTGTAACACACAAACTTTCTCCTCACATTCTTATCTGTGCATATATATCCTCTTGCTAATGTTTTATGTTATAGAGAGCTATGCAACACACATGCACATATTTTCCTTTTTTCACTTAACCGCCCAACTTCTATTTATTTGCATTAAATGCTACTCATCACAAACTATACCTGTACATAACTCGGTGTCCACCTTATGCCTGGTATCACTAAAAAATGAATCATAATTTGTAAGCTATTGGATTTTTTGTTTGTAAATGGAATTATTATAACAAATTTAAAGTAACTAAAACAAGTTGCCACCATTAAGTTACATATAGTGCAAATATAATAAGTTATATTGTTAAAACTGAAATATGGACACCAAGTTATGTACATGTACAAATATGGACACCAAGTTATGTACAATGCTGCACATCTTTCCCAATCTCAACCACTGTAAGTAAACTATTGGATATTTTGTTTGTAAATGGAATTATTATAACAAATTTTAAGTAAATTATTAAAAAAAAACACCATTAAGTTACATATATAGTGCAAATATAATAAGTTATATTGCTAAAACAGAAATACGGACACCAAGTTATGTACAAACACGGACACCAAGTTATGTACAATGCATCACGTTTTTCCCAATCTCAACCACTGTAACTTCATCCTCATGTCCAAATCTCAGAATCCATTGCAAACCTTACACAGATAACACTGACAAGTTTCCATCGCCAAAAGTTGATCGAATGCAATGATACTGCTTTCTTGCTTGTGACGGTGATTGTACATAACACAGAACAAAACGGCCGATCGTGAAGGAACTTTGCCCGCATTGCGCCGCGTTTGGACGAATTACCGGCGAAGTATATATTTTTTATTTCGCCCACGAAGGCACTTTTCATTTCAAGTACAAAAACATTTTTTTCTTTTTTAATCAAACTGTGAGCTTCATGTGCATGTACATAACAGGACAGGACACCAAAATTTGCTAGGTTACATTATTGTTTTCAAAATGATATTTTAATCATGGGAGTACAAAGTTTTGATTCTGTTATATTGTAGTGTAATTATTTCATCAATATATTACATTTTTATCATTATGAGGCTTATTCTTTCATTTTATTTTTTTCCACAAAATTTTGGTCAACAGGCGGACACCAAGGTTATGTACGATTCATTAATGTTCAAACGGCAATTAAAAATATTCAACACCGAGGATCAGTGAATGAAACACACTGGAAATCAACTAGAGATGGCATTCTTTCATTTCATTTAAAAATCATGACAAAAATATATGATACAATACTGTTAATTTGGGATGAAAAATACACATGCTTCCCGTGTAACGTTTTAATGCCCAAATATGGGCATTTTTCATGACATTATGCGTGCTAGTGCAAAACAAAACCATGACAAGCCATAATTAATGGTTTGGTAAGATTCCTCACACTATTAGCATCACATTAATAATGTTTGTAAACATTGTAGGGAAACCGATTTCATATTATCTCCAAATAAAGTTGAAGTCAGTAAAGGGTACCCTTGATCTGAGCCATGCACATATCTAAGTTTTGTTGAAATGCTTTTTAAAACTGAGCTTGTAAAACTTGCAATGGTAATTTAGCTTTCGGGCTACCATTTTGCAGTTCTAATAAAACCATTCTACTACTACTACTACTCCACTTGTTAGAAACTGTTGGACTAACAAGGCAGGTCTGAAGATTGTGAGAACTTAATTTTTTGTTATTATTTTAATAAATATATTGGGGTTCTTTTAGCTTATCAGAGATATTTTAGATTTACAGATTGCTCCCTTGTGAAACAATCCTTGCATACATGTACATGTACATGTACCTGTGAAATGGAACGCTACATGTCTACATGTAAATCTCCAATATTCTGTTCTATTTGACTATTTCCATTGCTGGGAAATGACTTTGTATAGGACTGAAAGGGACAATTTGTGGTGAGCAATCATTGATTTATTTTTAGGCTTTTAGCCTTGAGAGGCTAACGCACTATTGATTATTTGGACGGTTTTTTTTGGTAAGCATCTCTGAAGAATGCAGATCTTTAACTCTTTAATCCGAAGAACCTGTAATCTCTCATTACCGGTAGTCATTAGATCTAAGCACTTTACAGATAGATATTATAAGCAGTTGTACAGGTATGTACAGGTACATAGAGATATTTGGCTAGAAAAGAAAACTTTGCAGACATCTGTACGGGTTGCTTATTACATGTACCTTTCTATTTTTGCGAATATTCAGTGAAAACAAATCAAAGAATTTAATGAAAACAAAATCAAGGAATCCCTTATTATAAATGTCACAATCTTTTTTTTTCCCAAAAAATGTTTTTCTCCCTTTCTTAGTTTACTTTTTAAGAGGTGTGTATTTATCATTGTAAAATATAGATAGAGTTTTGCACAGAAAGCCATACAGTTCATTACTTTTTCTATCCTTGCCAATATGGCATATAAAATAAAAAATGTCAACTTGTAAATGAGGAAATTCCTCATATTTATATTTCCAAAATGTGTTTCTTTCTTTCTTTATTTGCAAAGCACATTTCAAAAGTTTTGTATGCCAGTAATGAACTGAACATATGAACATATCAATGCTAAAACGCACATGTACATTTGCCCAGAAGTCTTGCTAAAAGCCTACATTGTGCTGTCAATTTTCTACCCTAGGTCCCTTCTGATGATGATAAATGGAACCAATAATCTTGACGAGAAAGTGGCAAACAAACATCTTGAGCAAAGCACGTTCCTTGTCATGATAAGAACTTACAGATTGCCAATTTCGCGAAGAGTGTTTTTCCACCAGAGAGACCTTGACTCATTTACCGCCTACCACTCAGTAGGCGTGTTTTCATCAGCTCGAGATTGCCAAATATCTCGATATTTGAACTATCGCAATCGCAAATTATCCAGTTAATTTGCGTCTTCATCAGCCCAAAGTTGCAATTAGCGGGATATTTGGTCGAGATAATCATCCCAAAATATCTCCAAAATATTGCCAGATATCTCAATATTTGAACTATCCCAATCGCAAATTATCCAGTTACAGTGTACACTGTAATTTGCGTTTTCATCAGCCCAAAGTTGCAATTAGCGGGATATTTGGCCGAGATAATCATCCCAAAATATCTTGGGTTAGTTTGCAAAATATCCCGCTATGCGATTTGTAACTTCAGGATTATTTCTCAAATCAGAAATAGCGGGCTATTTGGCAATCTCGGGCTGATGAGGACAGGCCCACTCAGTCTTGACATTGTATGCTTTTAGGTTGCGTTTGTAAAGAGAATCAAAGAAAAGGGTTATTCGTCTAAGAAATATGTGCATGGCTTAAAAGGTTTTTTAAATTGACTGAAGGCATTGAGTGGAGGAGTGTTCACATTGACATTTCTGATGTCAACTTCGCTATACACTGTACATGTATGACTTTTGGTTTACAATGTTTCTTTGTAGTTTGTACCATGTTCAACCTAGAAAAACTGTTATGGCTCTCGATCTTAACATACACCATACAATTACTCTACATGTACGATGAATTCTAGTGTTCTTAAAATGAGGTTAGAAGGTTTTGGAAATGGAGTGAAGCAATTTAGTGAAGGCATGTTCACAATCGCATTTCACATGTCGATTATGGATTGCGAAGGGATGGGTCGTGTACATAATGTACATGTACTGTACATCATTTCGCTGATTACCTTTACTCATCTTGGCATTCAGTAGGATTTGAACCATTTCAATGAATAGCCTTCTTTCTTTTGGAAGACCAAGATTTTTATTGCATAAAACGATTCCGGAATTCATATCTAAATTGTGTTCCAATTGTTTGTACCGGTATATTATACATTCTTTGATTGCTGGATACAGTGAGCATAATAGTTGAAAATCGGCCCATATCTTCTAAATGTCATTTTTGCAACAAAGTAGTAAATTCCGATTACCCGAGGTATAATTATGATTTTGTGAGTTTGTTATGATGATTAAAATGCTGTTTTAGTCCAGTTTTTTTTCAGTTTTTACACTGTACAATGTATTTTTTTAACATGATATTATGTTTTTGTTAGTCACAATGTAATTGCATTTTGTGTTGCTCCCTACATTGTTTAAGAATAATGCCAATTGCACATATTTCAAAATTTGATATAGGAAGTCAAAATGGTCAAAAGATGGTAAATGTTATGTCAATGTTTTGGGAACAAGTGTGAACAGTGGTGTCAGTGCAGACCATTGTACTGAATGGCTGCAAACAGCAGGAGTGGAGTTTGCTGTTGGAGACAGGAGATAATGGGTAAAGGGATGGGCAAACTGATGCATTGTGATAGAAATATGAAGATGGAGAGATATTGCTTCTTTGAGATGCACTTACCAAAAAAAAACTAGTAGGAGCAAGACATGGATGAATGCAAATTTATGGAGAGAAAGAGAGTGGGGGAAGGAGAGATGGGAGGGGAAATGTTTGCAATAATAAAATGGATGAAAAAGGATGAAAGGGCATGGTGGACCAAATAAAAAGAGAAACAAGAGCCTGATAAGGCCATTAAAAAAATAAACATGTTTAGCGTCCCCGCCCGCTTCCTTTTTGGGGGCCGCCTCCTATTTTTTTATTTTTTTATTTATGAAATTAAAAAAAAAAAATTGTTGAAATATTTTTTGTTTTTTTGTTTTGTTTTTGTTTTTTAAGAAAAAAAAACATGAAAAACACTACTAAAATAGATCTATTTCTGATTTCAATTTTTTTTTTTAAATGTCCGCGGGCATCACGAAAAATAGGCCGACTGTCAGGGAAAATGTACCGAGCGGCCATTTTGAGCGGCAATGTTGAAGAAAAAAAAAGGGCCTCCTCCTTCCTATTTTTCAAAAAAGCAGGACGCTGAACATGTGTTTTGTTTTTTGGGCCTAATTTTGTGTTTGTTTCCTTGGGGGGGGGGGGGGGCAAGTATTGGGGACTTTTAGATTTGCGTGGCCTGATACATGTACGTGTGACGTCCATTCAAGGTAGTGCATTAAAAAGAACGTCGACCGTAGCAATCCCCATTGTCTTCGTGCAAATCTAAAACTCCCTCATGATGATTCATGCACTTTGAGAACAGTAGCAACTGCACTGTTATGTTTATAGCAACATGTTTAATCACATTGACTGTGCATTGATTGTCAGCTTTAGTTTGATTGCAGTGTTACAGGTGTAAATACTGTCTGCAGAGCATCATGTATCTATTTGCATTTCAATTGAATTGTGTTGTTATGACTGAAGTACCATGTATGATCAATGTGTGGGGGCTATTGTCTCTCTACTGTATATGAGCAAAGGTTGAGTTGGGAGGATTTTTATGTGTAGGATGTTTTACCTTTTACCTTCTTTGCTTTTTCGGATGAAATATTATAAAATTAAGCTAGTACATACATGATGTGATGCAATTTGAAATATTTTTCATAATTTCTAACCTTTTCTAAACATATTTTATAAGAAGTATCCGATTTGTCAATTGGATACAATTACTGGTACATCCAAACTTTAGAGCAACGTACCGTAAGGCCATTACAAATATTATACATGTTTAGCGTCCCCGCCTGCTTCCTTTTTGGGGGGCCGCCTCCTATTTTATTTTTTGAATTTTTTTGAATTTTTTTGTTGTTGTTTTGTTTAAAGACAAAAAACATGAAAACACTGCTAAAATGGATCTACATGTACATGTATTTCTGATTTAAAATGTTGGCGGCCATCTTGAAAAATAGCCCCACTGTCAGGGAAAATGTACCGAGCGGCCATTTTGAAAGAAAAAACAGGACGCTAAACATGTTGTTTTTTTTTGGCCTAATGTCATGATTTTCATTTTCACTCTTTTCTTCATTCTTGTGTTCCTTCTATTCCTCTAATCTGAAGTAACCCTTGTCTTTAAATTTTTGGGGTTTTTTTGTATCCTTTTCTCCAGGACTCTTCAGTTGCATGTGCGACCATAAAAACCCTTGGAAAGATCATTTCATTCACTGGAAATCTTTCAACTCTAAGATGAGCCCAAGGTGACAAGCTGAACCAGGGCACTCACAGTTTGAGAAAGAATCTCTTGAAGCTCACCTCACCCTAAAACATCCTTCAACTTTCACCAACCAGTCAAGAACTCGGCGGCTCTTTTGAGCACAGTTGTGTCAACAGGAGGCTTTGCTGAGACATCCTGACTCGATTCATTAATCAATTCAACCAATCAGGTTCTTTGACATTCTGAACCTGATCAAATCCACCAATCAGAAACCTTCCTGTGTTTGAAGTGACCAATCAGGGACTGTCCTGTGTTTAAATTAGCCAATCAGCATGAAGGAAGAGGACATTGAGGTAGCCATCAAGGTAGTGATTGTGGGGAATGGAGCGGTGGGCAAGTCCAGTATGATCCAGAGGTATTGCAAAGGCATCTTCACAAAAGACTATAAGAAAACCATAGGAGTGGATTTTCTAGAAAGACAAATAGAGTAAGTGCTAATCCAGAATTGTTTTCTGTATGAAAGACATGTTAGAGGACATATCAAAATATTTATTATGTTAATATAGTAAAACAAAATGTATTTTGCAGTATTAATCATTTATATCACTGCACTATTGTAGCCTACAACACAATTCAAACATTGCAACTCCCCCCCCCCCCCAAAAAAAAAAAAAATAAATAAATAAATAAATAAATAAATAAATAAATACAATTTAAAAAATGTGATAATCTTATTGAAAGAAGGTCATGTTCACATACAGACTTGTTTATGGTCTTTAACTATTTCAACAGCCTCAACAGAACCTTATTTCATGAAAAACATATTCATGCAGAGCTACAAACACTTACAGTTCAGCTAAGTAGTACAAATACTGTAGATAATTTGAAATATGATAAAGATACAATCATAGCTTCAAAATGAGAAAGAACATCCTGGTGACTAACATCTGTGTCCTCCACTGAACAAAGATATGATTTTGTTGTCTATTGGAATTTGGGATGCAGATAATGAAGACTCTTCTCTTTCCTTTTTACATGTACCATGTCAGATTCAATGATGAAGATGTAAGGTTGATGTTATGGGACACAGCAGGTCAGGAGGAGTTTGATGCTATCACTAAATCATATTACAGAGGTAAGCATTGCACACCCAGGTCAGAATTCCAGTTAATACCAGTTGGAACCAGTGAGGATTTCCAGCTGGTATCTACTGGTTTGAATTAGTCTCAACTAGTACCAGTTAAAACCAATTGATACAATTTGAAAACCAGTAGAAATACCAGTTTGAAGTCGGACACATAGAATACCAGTTGTCACTGGGACCGGTAGATTATATGATATAATGTCATTGAATACCCTCCTCCCTTCATGTTGAATTAATTTTGCTCCTTTATTGAATGTAAAAAAGATTGAATCAATTTACACGCTTCCTGTTTCTGTAAGATGTACCGGTAATGCTTTTGAGTGAGAGTGGAGAGTTGAGATGTTGCATTTAATGAGGCAGCAATAAAGTCCTCGTGTAAGGCAGTCTACATCTGCCACCCTCAACCCATGAGAGGTTAATGGCTTCTTGGTGCACTGTACAACAAGAAATTCCTTGAATGGGAGAGCATACATGTATATACAGTATGAGAAAAACAGTGTATTTGAAAGTCTTGTCTCATGCTTTATATGATTTGTTTTTCCATTTAGATTTCTTTCTTTGATTTGTTCTTGCATCATTAATATTCTTATTTATTTGAAGCAATTTGCATTGTTTGGAAATCGAATGATAAGAAAGAGCAGCAGCAGCAACAACAACAACAATAAATTAACAAAACCAACACAAATAAAATAAGTTGTGTTTTCGTAGATGTTATTTCCCTTGGGGGTTCCATTAGTATGATCTCCATTTATTTTGTAAATCCTTTCAATCATTAAAAATATATAACTTTTTAGTGCTCCTTTACCCCAACTCTTTCACCTCCAATTATGCTTTTGTCATACAGGTGCACAGGCCGGTGTATTAGTCTTCTCCACAGTAGACAGAGACTCATTTGAAGCTATTGATAAATGGAGAGTAAAGGTCGAAGATGAAGTCGGTAACATTCCTCTTGTCCTCGTACAAAACAAGATAGACTTGGTAGAGCAAGCAGTACTAGAACCGTAAGTATGGAATGAAAATTGTTTTCAGTAACAAACAGAAATATAAAAGAAAGTCAAATAGTCAAGAAAATCCTATTTAAAGGTGAAATATTTATGGATTTTTGCTTTTTAAATAGGACTATACAGTCATGTACATGACAGCAAAGCAAAACAGGTATCCTCATGCTCTTGTGCCTGAGGTAATTTATTGAAACATGCTTCTACTTTAATACATGTACCTCACTCTTTGAAATACATTTCGATTTTCTCCTTCCTTAATTCTTTTGAAGAGGGACATTTTAAATACTTTGTGTAAAAAACAATTGGAGAAAGTAATTTTAAAAACTCTGAGATTTCAAATGTTTTCGCTCAAAGTTTCAATGACATGATTTTGTTTTTTCTGCTTTCATGTAAACCAACTCAACCTCATTACATACAGTAATATTGACATCAGATGATCATAATAAACAAAGTTACACTAATTCAGAAACCAAACATTGATTTGGCCTTTAGTTTGTAAGATTTACAGTTTAAGTGATGCAAATGTATGACAGAAAAGAACTACTTGCTTGAGTTTAACTCTTTATAAAATATATTACTTTTCTGAAGATTGTGCTCCATTGAAAGAACTGCTCTTTATCAGCTCTTTTTCCTTTTAATGAAATCAATAATTTCTTAACAATTTGACTCCAGGTACAGAAATACTGAAAATCAATGTTTTCTTTAGAATATGAACCAGTGGTGAATTATTGAATTAGGTATTCAGTGAGGCAAGTTTCCCTGTTTTAGTGATCGCTTTGAGAAGGAAATCCTTCAAATCTCTCAACCCACTGAACAACAATAGAGACATCCATTGCTCTTCTTCCTAGGGCTTTCCTTCCAGCCGCTTCTCAAATCTCTTTCCTTAAATCTCAAAAATCAATTACAGTGCATAGATATTATTAGATCATCTGAAGGAAAAGGCCATGGTAATAATTTGTTGCACTGCAGCTCAATAGCAGCTGGACTCATTATGCATGTTAGGCCTGGGGGCATTATACACAGACAGTAAGTATCAATTGTTGGTTGGGCCAGGAAATGAGATGCAATATTTTTATGGATTTTATATACATGTAGTTAGAGGGAATGATGTAAAGTGCGTTATCTTTAATGATCATTCTCAGTCTATTTTTGAATTACTGGCTTCCATGGTGATTACCAGCCGAGAGTTTGTTTATTTTCTTTTTTGCAACACAGGCTACATGTACATGCATGCAGATGAATTGAATATCAATTCCTTCCCTTTCTCTCCAATTTCTAGTCCCACTTATTTTTCTCCCTTTCTCTTTCCTTTTTTGTTTGTTCTTTTTTCGTTCTTTTCATTGTTTTTCTAGATGTTCTTTTCTTTTCTTCTTTTAGATGTTCATTTCCCCTTTTTATCATGTATTATCTCATTCTTTCTTTTTCTCCCCTCCCCCCCCCCCCTCCCTCTCCCTCTCTCTCTCTCTCTCTCTCTCTCTCTCTCTCTCTTTCTTTCCCTCTATCTGATTCTCACTTGTCCTTGCCCTCTTCTCTATCTCTGTTTTCTATTAAGCAAATAACTACCGTTGGTGAAGGTGATGGGACAAACTATCACTTCCGAGGCGATCTGGATGTAGCTATCTTTCCGAAGTGAAGCTGAGGAAAGATAGCGTATACATGTACATTCTGATCGACGAGGAAGTGATAGTTTGCCATCGCCTGAAACCAAAAGGTGATTATTTGCTTTATATTCCACATCTAAAACAATTTAACTACAAAAAGAAAAGGCATGCATGCATCTTCATAAAAGACACCATGCCCAAATTCACACCAAAAAAGTTAAACAGTTTAACCCAACCCCTTGAGGGTACGGTGCGCGCATGTGTTTGTTGTAATTGCGCTCATTGGTAATGCGCGCTTAATTACGCCTGTTTTAGTGCGCTTTTGGATAATCTTCAGTGAAAGTGCGTTGCCTTGTGTAGATACATGTAGTACCTCTATCTTCAGTGAAAGTGTGTTGCACTGTGTAGATAGTAGTACTATCTACACAGTGTAACAAACTTTTTGCTTCTCCCATCAATAATGGGCGAACTATCTTTTATCACTTGATTTACTTTTGACCAATCGTAGAGCAAGATTCTTAGTATGTGGAATATAAAACTCTATATCTTCTATTATCTCTTTCCATCTTTTCATCTAAATATTTTTAAATGTGTTATATATACTGTACACAAATAGTAATAGTTGTTCATGCATTATCATTTGGACCTCTTTAAAAACCATGTCCAGCTCATCATCTCACATTGACTAAAATTTACAAAAATACATGTTACATTACATTTTATTTGGTAATCATAACATACATGTATATGCTTAGTGACTTTAATAATAATAATAGCTACCGTAAATAACGTTGTATAAACCGCCCTCGTGTATTAACCGCACCCCTCTTTTTCGCCCTTAAAAAAAAAAAAAAAAAAAAAAAAAATTTTGTGTGTGTAAGATCATTACGGTACTGTAAATTAAAAAACAGTAGGGACCTAGGATAGAACCTTGTGGTACACCATGTAGTAGAAGAAAAATTGGAGGAATTATTATTATAAACTACATATTGAGATCTATCAGAAAGATTACTTTCAAACCAAGATGACAGACAAGTTTGAGTGTTGTTCTAGGTTTCGAGTGGTGAGTCAACACACCGATTACCGAGCTGGGAGACATTGCCAGGCATAGCGCCAGGTGGAGGGGCATAAATTGAAACGTTAAAAAAAAAAAAAAAAAAAAATTGGGGTGTACCGTGTATAAACCGCACCCCCGACTTTGAAATTGTTTCGGCGGCAAAAAAGTGCGGTTTATACACCGTTATATACGGTAGTTCTTATATAGCGCTTTTCAAGACCGAAGGCCCTCTCATAGCGCTTAACAGATATTATTACCCCGGTCATCGGATTCAGGCTTACCTGCACACAATGTATGCACATTCTCCACTCCCTGGGGAGCATTCCAGCCAGGCGTCATTTTTACAAGCGCACACTTGCTAATCTCAGCATATTAGCTTTCGCATCCTACCGGGTACCCATTTAACACCTGGGTCGAGAGTGGCAAATGTAGATCAATGTCTTGCCAAAAGAACAGTGCCGCGGTGGGACAAATGAATTCTGTATCTTTCTGTAAATCATAGTGGTCAAGTTCACTTTTCCTCTCTCATCCTTGGGTGATGTTGAATATATTTGAATAATTCCCTGATACTGTTCAAGATAGCATTACCATTTTGATGTTTAAAGGGATCCGGTAACTCTGTCTTAGATCCTTAAAAAAAAAAATCCTAGATTTAACTCATGCTGTAATGATAATTATAAACCTTTAGGTCAGTCAGGAACCCCATGACTTTCACAAGCCGATCGCCGGTCTGATTATCAAGATATTTATGATTTAAAATTGAAATCAAATTTGCGTTTGCCAAACAGTTTCCATAACACTACAGTCTATTGGGGAAAACGAGTATGGTAAAACTAGTCACTCATAGGTTTTTACTTTTTTGAGGCACTTCTTGATCATTTTTTTTAGGGCTTCAATATAACACTATATCACAGACACTGATAACACTTAGGGCCTTGCATCTCAGATTTAACATTGTCAAACGATCCCTTTTAAGATTTTTTTTTCTGTGATTTGATTATCCTTCACAGAGAAGAAGCAGAAGCCTTAGCAAAGAGGATGAAGCTACGATTCTACCGGACATCGGTCAAAGAGAACCTGAATGTAGAGGATGTGTTTCGCTACTTGACAGAGAGGTATATTGAGAGGATACATTCAACAGAACCGGAAGATAACTCAACAATAAGTGCCAAGATTGGTAAGGAAAATGTAGCAGTCATCATTCATGTGTATACATTAAATGTTATGGCATTTTGTATTTAGTATGCTTATGCATATAAAACTAATGAAATTGATTCCAGAGACCGTCTTTTCAAGATTCAAGATTCAAATGAGATTTTATTCAAGACTTGTCAAAAATTCCAAAGACTAAAAATGCAAGTTTACATCAAGCATACAATCATATAAAGAAGCATTCAAAAACATACACTATATAATAAACAAAAACATAGCAAATTAGAAGAAGAAAAAAATAGAAAAATAGAAAAATGTTTACATCAAAACAAATAAATGTATACAGATAAATAAAGAGTTGCAGTTGATCCAAATCAATCGCAAGTTCTCTAATCAATCAAAAGTTTATCGCCCCCTATCCCTTATCTATATGGTTGCGATTGAAATCAATTGTTAGTATGTAAGTTGTGAGTAATGGCAACTGTTTATAAGACAGGGTCCAGGTCTTCAAAATGTCACCATCCTTGCATTTTTCCCCCTATCCTGCAGGAATATTCAACACATCTACCACCCCCTCAATGCAGAGTGAGAAAAACGGCAACGATAGCAATCCGACGATACAGCTGAAACCAATGAAGCAACGAACAAAGGGCAAGAAGAGTGCCTTGAAATGTTCATTACTCTGAGGAAGACTCCCCTTCTAGAAAAAATGTAGATAAGATTTATTACATTGGTAGGTATGTGTATGACATCAAGGTCTGGTAGCATGTATGTATCAGGTGACCTACACTACATGTGTCAGGTGACCAGCATGTACATATATCAGGTGATCACCTTGTACATGTGTCACATGGCCTACATATACGGTATCTGTATAAGGTGACATGAATGGGTTGTGATTACAATTTATTTTATTAGGTAAAATACGATGTGTATTGGAATGAGAGGATTCTTCAGTTGTTTTTACTGACATAGATATGCATTATAGATTGTGGCAAGAGAAGATTATACAAGATTTGAAGATGTACTGACCCTATATGATACAATTCTCCTATGTGATGAAATGCATGGAATTTATTATTCGTTCACAGGATTTGTTAATTTTTATGCTTTCAGCTATTTTGTGCATCTAGCTGTCACCTAAGTTAAACATCAAATTTATCACAAAGGCATATATCTCTCTTTCAGTATATGAATTTTTAAATGTAGTATGCACAGGTGTATGTCTCCTCCAATTGTCATATGCCAATTTCTTCAGTTCACATAAATTTTCTAAGTACCGGTAGATTTCATCTCACATATTAATATCTACAAGCCACCAACACACCTTTCTCCCCGTGTGAAGTAGAGTGCCACTATAAACTATAAATCGCTTTGGAGAAACATGTACACTACACTGTCTGCATAAAACTGTCAAACCCATTGAGAGAAATGCTGGATAAGTGTTCATAAAGTTATGTTATCATTATTCATCTATGCACCAGAGATACATTCTATGATGCACAGGTGGATGTATTCTTTTAAAGTGGGCAAACAAAAAGGTTTTCATGAACTTGCACCTCCATCGCTTTGCCTGTGATTATTTTAAAATGAGCAAAAGGTGGGACTTCTCTATGATTGAAAGATCTATGATGTTTGGGGGTCATTTTTACTAAGTGCTATCTCCAAACTGGTCTATTACTAAGATCATTAGATCTCTTCAGGCACCTGCATGTACTGTAGCAAGGAATTTGTTTGGTTCCTCTTTTGTCTCTGCAACACAGAACGTGTTTGTTATATTGTAACAAAGTTATGATTTTCATATACATCTTGCTATATTGTACTGCTACATCACCTGTATTTTTACTAACCCTTGTGTTATCAGTTTCTTTTTATATTTAGAGAAAGATATTTATCATAGTATTCAATTATTTTATTCTGTATTTGTTTACATTTGTATGATCTGTAAGATTTTTGCTTGATTTCGCTTCAACTAAATTGGAATCACTCAAATTGCAAAAATGCATGTATCATAAAGCATTTATCCATCTAAAAACAAACAGAGCTCGAATTAAATTAGATATTGCTGTGAGAAAAATATATTTTTACAACAAATCTTTAAAGAGCTCTTGCAAGCAATTTTTTTTTAATTTATAGATTCAAGTTGAAATCATATATGCCTGTCATCATATGATCTTTGCCTTTATCTGATAACAAACCTTGATAGCACCTTACAATAAACCTTGATGTATGAAAACAGCACTACACTTCTAAACATATACAAAGAATTATATTAGGTAGCCTCCCACATCTTATGTACACATTCAGTATATATAGATTTAATTTATAGAAACACAAAATGAAACACTGTTAAAAGGATTTTATGATTCACAATGAATATATTAGGCCCAGCAGTCTTTATAAAGCAAGTACGCATAGATACTTATCTATATGCAGCGTTATTGTATTACGGAATTAGGTCTTTATTCGTTAGATACTGGTACATGATAATACTTGAATTGCCACCTTTTACACCGACTATATTGGTAGTATAGAATCTCATGGAGACATGAAAATATGTTTGTTTCTATCCCATCAAGATGTCGATTTCTAGTGGTTATTTACGTGATGCTAGACGGTGAAGCCCTGTGTATGTGTAGATAGCGATCTCCTTTAAAGCATTCATTGGCAACCTACTTACATATATAATGTGTTCATGATTTTTATGTTTCAGTGTGTACTTAAGAGTTATTAAAAAGCCGTCCAGTTTGTACGCTGTATTCGCTATTAAAAATGAAGCCTTGATTTCTGTATTCTCATAACATGCCAGTAAATCGCCAAGGTGCTGGTAATTATTGATATAAATATGTTCATGTTGTAAATTGGATGACTAGCTTTACCCGTCGTGGGGGGCTCGTTCATTATACCGCGTTTTTACCACAGCATTTAACAGAAATCATTGTACTAGATGAATGGGGATGAAAAAAGTAGCTGTGCGCAAAACAAATTCTGTATGCACTGGCATGTACATGTATCTAACATACAAAAATGTAAAGTAAAGTACGCTTTCATAGACTTTAACTGAAAACACTTAACAAAAAGCTGCAGTAACCCACAATATTGGGCTTATGTGAACACCCTTTTCTGCATGCAGTAGGTGTGTGTGTGTTTTTATACAGACAAGCTAGTAAAGATGCAGCCCGGCCGAAAGCAATGCCATTTGGTTGAAAGTGGAAAATGTCTTTCTACAAAAATTCACCAAAAAAGAAGAAGAAAAAAAAAAAAAGAAGAAGAAGAAGAAAGAAACATAACAAATGAATCATAGTATTAAATATAATTTTCCTTTCTTTTGCGAGTTCATGTATGTGTATGCCGGTAGATACAGATCTTTACTGTTTGATGAGATGGGGTTTTAATTATTTTGTTTGCTGATATGGGTGTTTACATAGAAGCGTGCAGGTATGAAATACTTGCTTCTCTTTGTTTCTGTAATTGTGTGTCTATAGTAGTTGTATGGAACCCATTGTTCAAACATGTATTTACTCTGATATGTAGAATCGACCACTGCAGATTTTATTCAATATATCACTTGACATGTGTAAAAGGGTATGAGGAACGAGATATACAGGAATAATGCATACAGTACAAGCAGTTGTCAAATTTGCGCCAGTATATATAGTACTATGAAGATGTTCCCTGGTACTGCAGTAGTTAAATCTGAATGTATAGCTGATTAGTTTTGCTTTTACTTCATGTATCCTCGTTCTTTTATTGTTCTGTTGAATTTTTTCATGTTTTCTCTCTGAAAATACCTTTGATGGTTCACCATGTTATGGAAATACAAGGTCAAGATTGATTGAGGAATGAAAAGACAGTCTCTTCTGTACATGCAAAACATGTAAAGAAAACTGGAGAATCAGGAAGCTACCCTAGTGAAGTTTCCAAGGACCTTGTTTTCATGAAACTGCATGAAACTACACTGTATAATGATTTATTTTACGTTCTGAAATCATAATGTTTGATTGGTGGCTATAACTATAGCCCCTAAACACGATGCTCAACGATTGATTGATTTTATTTGATCTCATTTGCAGAATTGCAACCAATTGCTACCTTACGTGTATCTTAAAGGAGTCTCTGTGTTTGTCAATGATGGTTGCAGTAGCAGTCTATGAAACAGGGTCCTGATGAGAACATATGTTTTGACCAAAAGGCAAGAAAGGATTATGATTCTATTTAGCCCGCTATGTAGTCAATAGGATTTGGTATGTTTGATATAGATTTAGAGTGATTATATTTATTCTAGAATCAGGTACTATTAGTTGAATTATTGTTTCTTTAAAGGGTGTATATATCTTTCCTCTTACCAATGAAACTTTCTTCACTCGTTCAAGAGAGGGGTGGAATAATGTATGTTCTGCATGTTTTTTTCATGGTGGATTATGGAAATGTTTCTGCATTTCAATTCTTATTCCACCTTCATTTCTCATTCAGAATTAAATGGGTAAACTTTGCATTTATTCAGTTTTAAATACTAGTTCAATATGATAAACAACTTTTTTTAAATTTGGACTAAATTTTCCAAATTCTATTCCCTTCTCTCTCATATCATGCATTGCAAATTATGAAGAGAAAAAAGATATACCGGTATGGCATGTTCATTTTTATGAAGCTAATGTAATATTTTCATTTGTTTTATAATCATTTGTATTTCATTTCATTTATTTTTTGTTTTGTAAATGAACCGCCATTTAACTCTGATCTGTGAATTTTCCAAAGTACATCGTAGGCCTACTCTCCTCTATTTTCCACTTGAAATACTTAAAGTTGATACTCTAAGCAAATAAATGTCCCTTAATTTGTTACCTACGGCAAGTATATGTTATTTAAAAGTTTTTCAATTACTTAGTATATCACAAAAAAATTGTGTCTACTCGAAATGCTCAATTGAAATGTTGGAAATATCCGCCTCTCTTTGCATAGAAAATCAGTCACGGCGCTGGTCTACTATTTATGACCTCACGTCCGGGAGAGAGTATATTCACGTACCCGGATGTTTCATAGCAAACGTGTGCAGAGTGATACGATTTTCTGCATATTTTTGTTTCAAAGGCTGAAAAGTCTAATAAATCATAATTCTATGTACAATTCTTTACCTTCCCCTAGTACTTCATAGTATTAATATCAATTCCCCTTTTGAAAATTATGACATATACATGCCAACGATGTGCTGTTAGTCGATATTTTCACCATGTAATTTTGGTTTTGGTGTTGAAATCGGCCCAGGCACTGAGTGAACAGTAGCCTGTCTACCCATGCACAGTTCATTACCATACACTACAGCGATCCGTCCCGATGGTTTCTTCTTCCTTTTTCCGCATGTCTTTCGCCTTCCTTGGCCCTGAAGATCCTTCATCTACCAATTCTGACACCGGTAGTCAGGAGCAAGTCTTTGTTAGTTGTTTTTCTTAGCTGGCAACGTCGCTTTCATTCTCTTGCAATTGCCGATAAACATATAACTAGCGCACGTACGTTCCATCACAAGCAAGCAGCGCCTAGAACAGCGGCTTGGTCTTACCTCCCGATTCTGCTCGCTTCACGAACGTTCATGCAAGAGCCGCATCACTCGCCAAAATATTATAGAGGAAGCGCGCTTGCATGATCTCGTTTAAGTTTGATATTTTACCACATAAAATGTTTAACTGGTACTGTATCCTTTTTTGAGGCAGTCACACACATCTATGATAATTACTATCATAGTTCTAGACCTATTCGTTTTACAAAACTGCTCCTGTACCTTATCTGATGACAATATAATGCATCCGCCTATTCATACGTGCACGATTTAACTTTAATTCCTGAGCAGTAAACTCGTCTTAAATCTCTACCAAATAGGTGAATATGAGGATATGAAAAGAAATCAGCGACTGGAAAATGTTGCTTCGTTATTCTTCATTCAAATGAAAACAGAAAATCCATCAAATACTCCTTAACAACAACAAATCTAAGCTCTGACAGGATAGCATTTACGTAGGGATATCACTGCCATTCACTCTCACTGAGCCCATGACTCCCGTTCGTGACGTCACGGATAGAGGCCCGACTCTACGTGCACTTCCAGGTTTCAGACTTAGATATGTTGGTAGAGTTTACTCGAATAAATTCATTATTCTAAACTTGTTTTGTCGGGTGGACACCATTTGATGTTATTATGGGGGTTAAAAGCTTTCTATTTATGTAATTATCTCAGTATTTGGGATTGTCTTAGAGTATCAACTTTAAATTTGGACTAGGCAAAAATGATCAAATATGTAAATGGCTTCCAAAGGCATAACATGAAGGGATGCAAGTTTAATGTGTTATATGATAATTTGAAGATTTGTTTCCTTCATATTCTGTATAAGCCCGCTTTATTCAACTAATGTCTGCTAAATGTGTGTCCGAAATATTCACAATGTATCCAATGCATTTTGTTTATTCAGTTAATTTCTTCAAATCAAATATCATCTCATTTATTTGGATACTGGTATGCATGTAAAGAATTTCACAGTTATGTGAGGCTAGTGAATATCTGAAAGTTGTCTCTTTCTTTGCATTTTTTTTTTTACATACACAGGTACACGCCCATAGATAATTTGAGGCTTAAATTGGAAGTTAAGGTGATATTGACTAAGATTGTACGTATGAAAAACAACTGGAAGGTTGATAATTTTGATAAATCCCTAGTACTGATTTGATATACATGCATTGCAAAAGTAATCAAGATTGATTAAAAAGCTAGTGATTTTGTTCCATGAATGCGCAGCATTTTTGTGTAATACTAAAAATGTAGGTCATATGGACATTTGTATGAGAAGAGAGGCACTAATATTAGCTATGGTTAATATTGTAAAAGATACAGTGTGTTAAACCGACCATTTACTGCTTTCATGCATCCTTTGATTCATTTCTCCCATGTTAGAAACTGATCCCACATAAACAACTGTTTAGGATCAAGAGCCCTTCCTTTGATAAGATGTTCACTTAGGGATTCCTCTAAAGATGTTCTTGCTGCCCAAATTAATTTTAACTAATTTTTGATAATTAATATAAGAACTCTTTTCATGGCTATCAAATGACCCTGCCCTAAATGGCCTTTCCCATTTATGAGTAATAAACGAATGATCCAATTTGAAAATCTGTCTCCAGAAGTCTCTAAAAAATAAATTGGGTTTCATGCAGTGCTGCTGGTCTCATATTTGGAAAGCCTATCCAAATATAGTTCAGCAGACCAATTTATATCATTAGTTGTTGAAATGGGAACAGCCCTTTTTGAAGAAGGAAATGCATGAACATTTTAAGTTAGTATTTTCTACATGAAACTTTGATACATATATGGCATTGCTACTGGAAATCTGGTAAATTTGTAATGTTAATGTACATTATTTAAATGTTTAATGATATGCACAGCTAACCAGCATCTGTAGACAAATGCTATTGAGAGTACTATGTAGAACATATTTTGCTTGATATGAATTCATCAATTACAATGAATTAAAAGAATAGAGAGATGGAAATAGAGAATTTTGTATAAAAATCATTTTATGAATCCATTATTTGAAAGATCATAGTCATAAACATGTATAATAAAGTTTAAAACAATGGAAAAAAACAATGGAAAAATGCGGTTGTATTTTTTTTTGCTTTCATTTTATATAGCAAATTATTTCAGCTAAGACCACATCTCCGTATTGGTAAAATTGGCAAGATTCTGTGAAAAGTCATAATTACAATCCCCATATTGCGGCCATTGGTGATTATCAGTAAATTAATGACAGTTTTCCCACCAGTCTCTTATCATGTTTTTGTAAGATTTGAATCAAAAATTCAGAATGCCTTTTTTTGTTTAAATGTAAATGATGTCATCTGATAATGTAATGTAAAGAGGCTTCTCAAAGTCTGGACCACAGGGCATGTAAATCCAGACAGACTGCCCTCTACAGATAAACCAATGGATAAGACAAGAGAAAGGCAATTTATATCATTTTATTCTCAAATGTAGCACAAGGTTATTAAAGTATGACACAGCAAACTATACTTGGGATGGAACAAAACATTATGATGGTTGTAAAACAGAGACAAGTCAAGATGTCACAGAGGGGTCCAATATCCTAATATTGCACAGTTTACAGTGTAAGTAAATTAATATACTGGTTAGAGATATCAAAACAATAGTTTTCACAAACATATTGGGAGATATTGTCATTATTTAGGACAATTTTGTCTTGATATAAAGACAAACTATATTTCATACTGTTTGGAGCTAGAAGGGCAATAACTCATAGACTTTAACACAGAGTTAAGGCCCTTCTGACTTAAACAGACCATTTCCAGGGTTACATTGTACAACATACCAAATGCTTTGAAAGGATTTTAAAAACTTAAAAAGCAGCCACTTCATATTAAACACCAGAGGGCTCATACATGGTTTTATTTATCACAAAACTAACTAAAAAAAAGAATAAAATATGGTGTTTTGTTGATAATTAGTTGACGCTGCAATATTTCAAAATATTTTCATTTCGTACATGAAGGTACATTTTCAGAACAATTAACCACATTAATGAGTTGAGAAGAATGCTTTCTCCATATTACCTCCATGACAACTACTCCCTTTGACAAAGCTGTTATAGAAAACAATTCACTGGGACACCTATACTACTTGGGATGACTACCATGTACAAATTATTACTCCTCGAACAAATAGCCCTTTTGACAAAAACCCTCCTAGGGCAACTACATGTACTACCCTGGACAGATTGCCCCTGTAGATCTATAGACAACTATTCCTTCGGACAAATACTTGTCAGACACTAGACACCTACATGTACCTCTAGGACGAAATGTCCTCCAGAACAACTACCTCCATTGGCCGTATTAGTGTTCACTGGAGTAGTATTAGAGGTGGCTGTGTGTGTGTGGGGGGGGGGGGGGGGGGGTCCAGTGGTATTTAGACAACTTGTACACATGATAATGGAATTATTTTTCTACAGTACATTTATAATGAGACTGCCTTACAGTGTAGAGAGAGATAGAGAGAGAACAGGAGAGTATGAAATAAGAGAATAAAGTGAGAAAGTCAAGAATTATTGATAGACATTTTTTTCATAGTATCTTTACATGAGAATGTCACACAGCATAGAGAGAGAAAAGGACAGAATGAAAACACAAGATGGGTGGGAAAGTCATGAATTATTCAATCTTGTACCATATCTCAGTGATAATTAATAAGTAAGTAATCATGCTTATTAAACACACATCCCAAAGAGCACTGCATAGCAAATGGTTTAATACATCTTTCAAAGTTATTACTAATAGAAATACATATTACATTTTCAAGATTTGAAGAATTACAAAAATATGTACATGCATACAGTACAGGCATGTATAGTATTGAAGATAATAATAATAATAATAATAATAAATTATATTTCTATAGCGCATTATACAAGGGATGTCTCTAGATGCGCTTTACATTGTAAAAGAGACAGAAATACATAAACCTCCTCATACTACTTTACATACCAATATTTACAACAGGCATGAATTTAAGTTTGCTCAATGGACAAAACAAACTTTGTGTTCATGATCAAACTATTAACTAAATGTTCAACTAGTTGATAGTTTTATTATGAACACAATTTATTGCATCTATTACACAGCTATGTAGCTACATGTATTTCAAGCAAAAAGTACATGTACATTGTACCTGTAATTTTATAAGAAGTTCACTGGTCCTTATAGATCTTTGTCATGCAGAGGTGCTAACAAGGAATGTTTACACTTCTACAGGAGACGCGGACAGAGACGGTATTGAAGACTCAGAAAAGCACCAGCGAGTGACTACGATTGGAATGTAAGCAGTTCTGTTTCTACAGAGCACAATGACCGAACTTTAAAAGTCAATCCAACCCTTGTAATCAGTTCATTTGTATGAAAGCAGAAAAATAAGAGATACAGAATGGCGAAAGTTTGTAATAAATCGGACAGATAATAAGAGAGGTATGAATGTTGAAAATATATGAGATCACTATGCTATGCGAATCTCAAATTGGGAATTTTGTCAGTGAATTATGACGTAGCAACATGTAACTCTCCTGCTTGTCATGTACAAAAATATCACTAATTTCTGTTTTTCTCCCAAGTACCTCCTCCCTCCAGGCAATACTCGAAATATATCATGCCACAAAAAGACTCTCCTGGGTAACTTTGTGTGCTGGAAGAAATGGGACAGCACAGTGACATTACTGATTCAGCAATTCAAAGTTCCCATGCGTATATAGTGATTAAAGCTTTCAAAAAGTCATAAATTTCTTAATTTTTGTCCGACTTGGTCAGAGTCTTCACCAGTCTGCTTATCTGATTGTTCTGCTTTCTTTTTTGGTTGCTTGCCATCATTTGGAATTCCCCGTAACAAACTTATAAACAGACTGTATCAGGTACATCATGTACATACAGATGATAGGTGTCTGAAAAGTAGGCACTGCGCGTATTATAAACGCATTGTGTCATGTGACCTACGCACCAACACTCAAGTGTGGGCGCATTTCTACAGAGCTGAGAAGAGGAGCATACACGCAAAAATTTCCCTCTGGAGACAGGTACACTATCCCATTAGCATACATGCCAACATTTGAAAATCAGAAATCTGTACAAATTATGCTATTTTCAAAAAAACGAGGAACAATCCTAACTCTCCTATTCAATACTACAGACAAATTTGTACAGGAAGAGGAACACCTGCATTAAAATGATAATTATCTTCTCCCAAAAAGAGGAATGTTCCTCTTTAATCTGAACAGTTGGCATGTATGCATTAGTGTTACAATGATTATGGTTTGTTTTCAAGGAACACTGCACATACCCTAAAAGGCGCTTGATAACTGGTTTCAATGTGAAATTGAACAGCAGGCAGCATGGGTGTTTAAAATCACAACACAAACAAAGCAGATTTGAACTTAGTGCTTGGAGGGTAGGGATGGAGTTGGTTTTTCTAACCATCTGCAAGTAACCACCGGGAGTGTTTGTTCATTACATCTACATGTAGGCTACATTGAAAACATTGTTACCCTCCATTGAATACATTTAAGTACTGTTTCAAAAACTCACAAGTACATGTTTATTCTGACTTTATAGTAATTATGCTTGCAAAAAACAAGAAACAACAGTAATTACACTATCAAATTTTGAATATAAATTAATTGACATAAAAATCATGTTTCGTCTGAGTCTAAATCTAGTTGGGCTTTCAGCTATAAGCTCATCAGATATGTACTGAAATGTTCGATGTGGTTGGTAATGTATGGGCAAGTGTGTATGGGGCAATATATAGCGTGTACGGCTATTTGGTGCAATTCATCCTGTATCACTTTTATTTATTGCTTTTACCAATTTCTCATTTATTTCAAGCCAGAATGAAAAATTATTGGTGTAACTATTGATTTTTGAATGAAAGCTATGCATAAACATTGTATGGGAGAAACTGCATGGCTTTGCCCTACAGAAACAAACAAAAATTTAAAATTGAATTTTAAAAAGGAGAACATTTTGCATAGCATTGCATTATAAATCCAGTTTCAGTGCTTGCAGCCTGGCCATAAATGCATCCGTCTCACTCAGAGATTCTTTGATCTCCTGCAATTTCTTCCGGATCATTTTCTGATCCTCGGCTGCACATCCCAAAAGAGCGCCCTGGAACCTGTCATCGACCGGCCCCGACTCTGACTCGGCCCCAGCCAGGCAACTGTTGAGGTAGAGCTTCACGCGCTGGCTGCTCTGCTCCAAGTTGGCCTGCATGGTGTCGATGAGGTCACGCAGATAAGCTTTGACCTTCCGTAAGGACTCCTCCTGGGCGGGTGTCCGGATCGTCTGTATGTTGATGTCCACAGTCAGGCAGCGGGTGACGAGACGATCGATGTAAAGACCTAACTCCTCACGCTCGGCTAGAAACAAAATGGAAATTCAAGAAAGGAGATTAAAACTATTTTCTTCAACAAAATAGAGTGCTAACAATCAGACGACCGAGAGAACTGAGATGGCCACTGATGTCAGTTTATTAATAATAATAGTTAAAGAAGATGTCTGGCTGGAAAAAAAGCTCAATGAAGGTGACTTTAATAATGTTTTCTCATCTAAAGAGCAAATTTAGGGTAGATTACTGGGTGCATTTTGTTGTTGTATGATTACATGCATGTTAAATGCTCATATTCGCAAGTATTCTCCACCCCCCCCCCCCTCCCCCCATTGCATAGTACTGGCTCATATTGTCTGTGTATGGGGAAGGTTGACACATGTCAGTTTTATTAAAGAATTCCCCATACCAGACGGTTATTTCTGTGTAGTATTGAATATATGTGATATCCAAGAGCTAGAAGTAGTACACTAACCTCCTGATAGATGGTCAATTGCCTCGCTCTGCATCATCGTATTTAGGGAGTTAAGCAAACAAGTCTTTTCGTCTTCAATCGATCTTGCCGTCTCTCTCATTTTCTCAACACGGAGTTCCAAAGCATCTAAAGTCTGTAACAAAAAGTCGTTTGGCTTGTTTCCTCCATCTTGCTCATCTGGAGCTGTGTTTGTTGGAGGGGGTGATGGTTCGCGAATAGCAATCTCATTTTGGGCTTTCTCCTTCTCCTTGCTGGCCAGCACACACGCCATCGCGTTCCGCCCGGCACGCCCCGGTACACGTGAAGCAAAGAATGGGTCCGACTGGCTGAACTGATAATTATGCTCAAAATAATAAATGTGTAGGCCTAAAGTTAGATCTAGGCACTTCAATGATCATACGCTGCAAAATAAAAACGAAGCACTTTTTGTTCTTATACCACCATGATGTTTCATTATGATCTGGAATAAGAATCGTTTCTAAAACCATGGACGTCCACCTACAACAAAACACTGAGGGACGGTATTATTGCGTAATCACAGCGAAGTTGGTATTTTCCACAATATAAACTTTGATGAATGTGAGGGCGCACTTTAAAAAAAAAGATCAATAATCAAGCTGAATAAAACTTATAGCCGCAATGACATCGTGCGAGTTGTAGATTAAATTTGTATTCGTTTATTTTGATGTTTTTGTATATTTGTTTGTTCGTTGATTTATGTCTCTTTTTTTTGGGGGGGGGGGCAGGGAGGGTGGGGTTGCATGAATACCGATAATTTAATTATCGTTTGTTACACCTCGAGCATCCTTTAAAAAAGAAGGACTCCTTTTATCGGTACACTTTTTCTTGGTGACCCTTTTTGGACTTTGGGTGCATGGGCAGGGTGGCTCCCTTAGAACTTATATTTCCCCATGCAGGGATATTATGCATTTGCTGCCCCTCTTCTTCCCCTTTCTCATCCCAATGGCCTGGAGAGGCGGTGGGGTTGTCGCCAGATCATGTTTTGGATAAATGATTACGACCGATCCCTATATCTTCTTTACACCGGCCATTACATGCTGTCTTCTAGGAGGTCTCACTTTCCTGTTTTCTCTAAGATCTTTTTTTTTTATTCAATAGGAAGATATACGTCACCTCTTTTTAGGTGTCACATGATTAAGGCAAGAGGGGCGATTTGGGTAAGAAAGATGAATAAACAAATTAAAGAGTAGAGGGATGATAGTTAAAAGAAGAGGGCGGTATATAAGAAAGAGATAACAAAAAGGATGACGAAAACACACAAAAAAGAGGTGGAAAATGCTCTTTTTACAAGTAGGTCTTTCCGGGTCTGTGAGGAAAGTTTGAAGAATTTAGGTATACGCATCCGTATAAGATTACAGTGGACTCACTGACGTACTGATGGGGAGAGGGGGGGGGGGGGCTTGGGGCAGTTGACCAGACCCCCCCCCCCCCACCAATAAAATTCAAAAGTGTTTAATTTTTAATTCGATACCAGTTATTTACAAATGTTGCTGAGATGACATGATTTTTTTTACATAGGACAAGTGCCCCTTTTCTTTTCTTATAACTGTCCCTTTTCTCTCTTTTCATCTTTGGTGAGTATGTCTTTATAATTGCGAGAAATTCCCCTTTTCACCTTCTTTTTACTGATAAGTGTACTTTTCCCTTCTTAATAAGAACCCCCTTCACTTTCTCTTGAATGCCACTTTTCACCTCTGATAAGGCCGGGCCCCTTTTATTTGACACGTGCCCCTTTACCCTTTTTTTTTTTATATTAGCCCCTCCCCCATTTCAAAACGCCCCTTTTAACATCTGATAAATGCCCCTATCAAAATCTGATAGGTGCCCTTCTCCTCCAACAGATTCCCCATTTCCATTCTCACAAGTGCCTCTTTTCATTTTGTTGAGTGTCCCTCTTCAGGTGCAAAAGTGCCATTTTCACCTCTGAAGGCTCTGATAATTTCTATTTTGACACGAGCACCTTTTCTGTGCCTACTAAGTGCCTACTTTTCCTTTCTCCATAACATGCACCCCTAATTCAAGGCGACTAGCCCCCCTTTAAACAAAAAATCCCTAGAGCTCACTCGCTACGTACGCTTGCTCGCATTATAGATGTCATTATTTTGTTACTTCTAAAGAACTTTTCAGTCTTTCTATATTAAATTAATACTCATTAGGTTTTTTTTTCGTGGCCTTCTTTATAAGATGTAATTCTTTTGCACTAGGACCTCACGAATCTTAAAATTTGTGTTCAATATTCTGACCATCACACCTAACTGCAAAGTATGTTGCTTAACTAAGCAGTATCTTGTACCACGTAAGAAACAAATATTGATAGCATCCCTGCTAGTGAAATCACAATCATGACGATGTAGAGGTATAATATATACCAATGTCTACAAATGTTGTAGGTTTTGTTGATGTTTCCCTTTAGGTGCCCCTTTTTTTCCAGAAAGTGCCCTTATTTGTTGGTGCGCCCTCCCTATTGTGGAAGACGCTCCGCCGCCCCTGGTACTAGGTGGTGAATTTAAGGATTTTGTTCTGAACCCCCAAATTTTTTTGCTCATTACGCCACTGACAGTGGTGGATTCATTGCATGGTCCCCTGTTTTTATGACCTCTCGAGTAAAAGCAAACAATAGAGCGCACTTAGCCCTTTGTATAAAAGCAGTCACAGTATACTGCACTTCCCTCGTTCATTATTTGCAGAACTATATACTTCACGAGACAGGCATGCACGAATGTTGCATGTTACGTGCTGCCTGAATGCCATTTCGTGTACAAAATCGACGTTGATCTTCTTGCACTATAATAAATATTGTGTAAGATACCGCTCCTCAGCATTAATCTTGCTGTATGAACAAACAGCAATATAATCCGATCAGCAGTTGGCACCTGTGTACTGCATTGTGGAATTTATGATGCTGCGATATATAGGAAACCTTAATACAATATCATCGTGGATTAAATGTAAGTATATTACCTGTATGCATGCATGCAAGTATTATGACTCATGTTTATATAAGTATTATGCATATTTTATTGTAGGTATATGATGCATGCTTATTTATTGTGACGGAGGCCTATTGTGTATGTTTTTGTAATATAATGATCCATGTTAGTTATGCTCATTGCATACAGCTAGCTTTATACTCACAATAATTTATAAAACATTTGGCAACATTTTATGCTGACGATTGCCGATCATAATTTATGCATCACATTTTGACATAATATATGACAGCGGTACATTAGGTCCAGTGAACATTAGGGAAGGAGAAGCTAGAACGGGATTCTTATTAATCAATGGATCATGGATTTTTGTTTTAAAGTGATAATTATACTACTAACTATATGTCGTGCAGGATCGCGATGGCTTATAGTATAACAGGACTGTATTACATTTACCAATACTTATTGTTTGGTTTAATTCGATTCTGCTTTTAATTAGAGAAAATACACCACTATATATGAATTCAATTTCATTGAGAAATATTTTTCTTCAAGTTCCTATCCGTTTGTTAAAAATAATCATTATAATGCTATGAGCTTTGAATATTAATATTAACATGATACATAACAATATGACCTTATGGGAGACCATTGCATGAGAGCCCTAATTATCCCGATTAAAAGATCCCTGTCCTAAACCAGTTTTGCGGCGCACCACATTATCAATTTCCGGATACAGAATGCTCAGGAATGTCGAATATAATTATAATGACATGTCAACCTTTTATGACTTGTTCAATCAGTGAAAAATCTAGGCAGGCCTCGTAAGTTAGGAAAGAGACATAGACCCCCCCCCCCCCCCCCCAACTCAGTTTTATTTACAACCCCTATCTCCAGTGTCAATACGGGCCGAACTTTGAAGTTGGGGAGGGGGAGGGGGGGGGGAGGGGCATAGGCTACATATTACACCAAGCATGCAACACGCCGATATTCAATAACTGTATTGATTATCTTAAACCATCTTGACTATTATTATTGGTACAATAAATGGATTCTGCAATATTAATTGTTAGCATAATGTGTGGATTTTTTTGCTTCAAGAATATAATGCGAAGCTAACTTAATTCCCTTTCTTTTCGCTTTCGGTTTTATGTCAAAGAATCATGGATTTTACCACCATCTTAAACACCATCTCAAACACCGTCGATTCGACAACGCCTTCGCCCACCAGCTCGGAACTCGGAAGTGAACTCAAACTCACCATCATCTTCTCCGTGGTCGCCCTGGTCAGCTTCATTGCCCTCCTCGTACTCCTTTGCTACATCACACGAACTACCAGACGACAGTTCGACGAGGCGGAAAAGGAACTCGAAAAGGAAAAAGACAGGTTAAGATATGAAAGACAAAAGGAGAGGGCGGAACTGAGGGGCACTAGTTGCCAAAGCAATCCGAACGCAAAAAGAACTGAAGTATTTGTCATACATGACGCGTCGAAAGTCTTACCAAAAACTGATCAAACGTTGATAGGTGCCCGTTGAGTTGTTGAGTGACTTCTCATGACTCTCTTTTTTTTAAAGTATAGTACAGTATAGTTTAGTGATAGTCTTGCCTTATTGAGGAGCTTCCAGGGATTTTTTTCTTGAACAAAACCGATGGCTGAGCAATCAAAGAGTAATCAATGTGATTTCTCGAGATATCTTTCCACCTCTCTTTCTTTCTTTCTTATTTCCTTGATTTCCTTTTGAGATTGTATTGTTTGATTTGATGTGACAAGTATAGTTATGTTTAGTCACCATAGGTTTACAAAGTCACTTTGATTTATATGTCGAAAATGGGGTAGTCCAATCCAATCCAGATATTTATAAAGCAACAATATCTAGTTGCCTAATCAAAGGCGCTGAAAGGTATTGGAAGCGGTGGGATACGAACCCACGCCATTGAAATGACTGGTGATCAAAGCTGTAGTTAATGTCCTCATAAAACGTTTATACAATACAACTAAATGTATTATAACAGAGAGGAGGAAAGTCAGAAAGAAAAAGGAGGGAAAGACTAAGTATTGGTTGATAACTGTCTTTTCAGAAAGGTTTCATTTTGTTTAATGCCGAGAAGAAATCAATTCATCTTATTTTTATAACAACAAACAATACCAGCAGTTATGTTCAAAGAATTATAGTAATGCTACAGACATAGGTTAATCACTGTCAATATGACATTCGTATTGTGGACTGAACTTTGATACGAAGTTAATTTGTTATCCTCTGGAATGGAGACCTGACGCCCTTAGGAGAGACACATTTTGCCACTCTATAACCACCGAAGTGTAAATGAGTACCTGGTAGTTGGTGGGGGGTAGTAATGATTGCAGGACCATGCTGGGGAAGAACAGCTTGCATTGATGATGATACGGCTTCCCCTTGCAAAACAAATTATTGCTGTTGTTGCTATTCATATTCATATCATTATTCATATTATTATCATTGTTATTATTGTTGTTATATTTACGTTTATAACGATTTTTACATTTTCCATGAGCAATTTGATGCAGGCTTTTGATTTTACCTGTTTCCAAAATAAATGAATTAATTTGATAAAAAGATATACAACTCAATCAATGAAATGCAGCAATAAAAGAAAGTACTTATTAATGTCACTCTCTAAGAATCGACTTATTTCAAATAACAATTAACATTAAAGTATATTAGGCCTAGACGTAGAATGATTTTTTTTTTTTTTAAAGAGAGAAATGGAGAAAACGGGGGAGGGGGGAGATAGTGGGATAGAAATAAGAGGAAGATGGTAACCGAGGGAAAGTGAGAGAGATATATATATATATATATAGAGAGAGAGAGAGAGAGAGAAAGAGAGAGAGAGAGAGACAGAGACAGAGAGACAGAGACAGAGAGATGGGTGGGGGTTAGCTCTGAAATAGCGTATGCTTCCACCTTGCCTTTTTAATATCCTTGTATTTTGTCCGTAATGAGTTAATATTTGATAGGATCATTTTAATTCGTGCCTTTAAACATTTTCCGTATATGCTGAATATGCTGACCAAAAATAATCACATCGCGACAGCTCCCACCACCCCCCCCCACCCCCACCGACACCACAATCCTTCCACCTCATTAATGTCAAACTTTGATCACGTAACAAGCATGACGGGAAAACTGTGAAATTCAGTGTTTTCATGAATATTTCAAGGCCTAAGTGGAAATGAATCAACCTGTTTTGTGGTTAAATGATGAATACCCCTGCATTTATCTTTTTTTTTTAAATTCATTTTATTTATGTTCCCCTTCATTTAACTTGAATGCAACAAAGGGGCCATTAATGAACCTGTTTGTGCTTAGATGATGAATACCCCTTCATTTATCTTTTTTAATGTTTTTTTTTAATTAAATCTATGTTCCCCTTCATTTATCTTGATTTCAACAAAGGGGCCATTAATCAACCTGTTTGTGGTTTAATATTGAATACCTCTTTATTTATGTTGATTTCATCAAACGGTCCAGTTCGAGATAGAGAGAGCGAGAGAGAGAGAGAGAGAGAGAGAGAGAGAGAGAGGGGGGGAGAGAGAGAGAGAGAGAGAGACAAAGAGAGAGAGAGAGAGAGAGAGATAGAGAGAGAGAGAGAGAGAGAGAGAGAGAGAGAGAGAGGGGGGGGGGGGGAGACATACAGCCAGACAGACATGTGGCAGACAGAGGGAAAATCATTGGAAATATAATGTATAGGCTCTAACATTTTGTAACAAAATCTTTATTCTGACGAACCAAACAACGGATTGCCATTTCAACATTGTTTGTGTCCCAGGTTCAAGGTACATTGAGCAGAACAATATTTATCCTGCGAACATTTTCAGATGTTAGAATTCTGGAAAGGAAGTTCGGTTAATACTTATGTCAAGCTTTTCGGCGAACGTTTCCGGATTGGAATATAAATCGAGGAAACGAATTGACGTAAGTATCTATCTATCTTAGTCATCTCTCTAAAAGTGTTATATAAATGAATCAGTATCGAAAGAAATCTTTCGGGAGAGTTTTTGTGTAAAATAGGGTAATTATATACTGTCGAATTGTATGTCGTAAGTAGTGATGGGAGGCCTACTTAACGTAGCGCCTATGGGAGATAGGGGACAGTGGGACATATTCATAATTCGCTGCTTTAATTATTATTTTTTAACTTGTTTAATATTCATGATTCATTGCTTTACAATTGGAATACTTGTATGGTAGGCTAACGTATGATTATAAGTAACCATTTTTGCATTTCCAGTTTTATGCCTCATACAACAAAGAAGAGGTCTTGATTATGGGAGAAAGAGAGACATGCCATGGGTCCAGTGGGACCAAACATTTAGACAAATCAAATCAGCATGTTACAAGTAATTATTCAAAGTTCTGTAGATTATGAAAGATACAGAGAAAGAAAACAAATTAAGCATTTGTTGATAATTGATTTAACAAAATACACTTGTGAAATAAAATGCATATTTTTGTAAAAACTTGACCATTAAAACAACAAGAACAAAATACATTTGAAATTAAGTAGTGGGATAAAAACAAACGAAAATGTAAGTTGTAGTGCAGATATCAGCCTTCATTCTTTTCTACCAACTCAAATACTAGTTTCAATAATCTGTTCACTGGATTATAAGACTGGCCAAAGCTCGTCCTCCTCTTTTACAAAATGTCGCAGTTAATAAACCCTCTCAACAACTGATTCCAGAATACTTCTCCTAAAACTATTATTCCTAATCAAATGATCATACAAAATGTATCAAGAGTGTTCAATAAATCCAGGGGGTTATTGTTATACCTCAGTTACACCGCACAATTGACTCCAAACCGACTCCAAACTGATTGATTTTGTGCCATAGGGGTAATGCATTATTTTGTTGTCGGTCTTCATTGCTGAAAACATAAGGCAAACAAGGAAATAATAGTCCAACTCCTCCCGAAAGTTGTATGACTTTTGATACCTCTGATCCCATAAGGCATCTCTAGAATATAATCCAATAATGTCAACTACCCCTTTTAGTTTAGAAGTATCTTGTTTTTTCCCAATTTAAGTTCGTCCCATTGTCCCGTATATGGTATATTTTTGTTTTTAGTTGCTATATCTGGCCATATATACAGAGAACCTATAGTTTATCCACCTGGTGCGAAATATTTTCTTGTAACTACGTTATAGTGGTTATGAGTCTTGTTCTTTTAATGTACTTACAATGTACTTACAATGTCTGCACAAACCGTCTTCTTCGAACAATTTTATTGCGTTGTTCAAATATTTGTTCGATACGATTGAAATTGTGGGTTCTGTATTTACATAGGTGACATAAATTCGGCACTTTCATTTCAATAAAATGATATTTATGGGGGCTTGTGAGTGAACCATTGAAAGGAAGAGGCCAACCAATAAAGCAATTTGCTTTCCCGACACCTTATCACCATGATCATTGGTATCGCTTTATTCTCAAGTTCATCTATATTTCAATATTTTTTTCCTCTTTCACTTTATGTGCTTAAAAACAGAATAAGACTTAGACGCTACAAGAATAAAGATGGCCTCATCAGCAACAAGCCCAACCAATCATTCAACGACCACCGATAAACCGAGCACTCCCGACATCCTCATGGAGGTCGAGATCGCCATCGGTTTCGTAGCCGTCGCCGTATTTTGCCTGACCATCCTCGCCATCTGCCTCTGCTACATCAACCGATCGACGAAAAGACAGCTGAAGTGGGTCCAGGAGGAGCTACAGCGGTCCAGGGAGAGGCGTCGATCCGAGAAGGAGCAGGAGAAAAGGGATCTCTTTCCGTCCCTTGATTCTGGATGTAGCCAGGGTCAGGGAGAGATTGGCGCTCCGGGCTCAGATTCGAACCAACAAGCTGACGATGTGTTCCACCAGGAGTCGACCACTGAAAGGCAGACTAGTTACGACAATCAAGAGTTTCATCTCTCCGAGGAGGAATGAAACACGGCTCGAGAAGTTTAGTTTTAACGGATGCTAGATTATTTTGAACATGTGCGGGTTTTTTTTATCCAGAAGGAAACGAAAGCATGTGAAACTACAAGTTGCTTATGTATTTTTGTTTATAAATAGGAACGTATAGGTCTGTAGATATGTAGGTCACACGCGAGTACTTTATTATTTCAAAGTTCGTGCCTTATATGCGCTGATATTTATCTTGGTAGTTGGCACCATCCTGGGCATTGTCAAACTATTCCAAGTATACTTCCCTGACAACAAAGAGACTGGTCTGACCTGTCGATCGGCTTCCTATGTTTAAATGATGGATGGTAAATAATGCTAGTTGATCGAGTATTTGCTTGTGCAGCCCAAAAACTCTGGAACAACTTACCATTTGAAGTCAGGAAATCACCGTCTGTGAATATCTTTAAATCAAAACTGAAAGCACATCTTTTCAATTAACTGTAAATCTAAGCATATCAGGAGCTCTCGTAGCGCAGTAGAATAAGTTGGATAGTTTCTGCGCTCTATAAAATCATTATTACATATTATTAAGATGAAAACGGGACTCCTGGATTGGAAACTAAAACAAAGACACTGGAGATATAGGCCTATGTTGAACCGTTGATTCTATGTTTTGTTTGTTTGTTAGTTTTGTTTTATGTTGTGACAAGCGAAGCATTATTGCCAATCGTTTAAATTTGTCACTCGCGGAAGAAATTTTGAAAATTCTCAATCAACTTAGTCTGGCACATTACTTGGTGTATGCTGTGAGGTTTTGGAATCATAAAAATAAGAAGAAATTTGCCCATTCTTCCTATGATTCACATGCACTGTACAAATGAATATGTATATAGGACTACACAAACATGTGGAATTTGTTGTGGCCTACAGAGTCCATTAAAAAAAAAAAAATAATAATATGGATTTTTATATAGCGCCGGTGTCCGCCAAGTTTTGACGAATATGAGAGCATTTGAAGAGCCATTGTTTCAGGGTTCATTTTTATATGATAATCTTCCACACTAACGTAACAAGAATGAACAAACTCACAATTATTTTACACCTTTCCCAGAACCCCACCTTCTCTTTAATGATTGACATGGTGTCAACTGAATATCTTTCACACATTTTCGAATGATTTGTAACCAGAGATGCGTAAAAAGGAAAATTATACTTTGAAGAAAATACAGTTTAATGACTTCTCAACACAGTGCATATATATGTTCGTTATTTCTTAATCCTGAAACTATTAGGCCTGTATTAATAATTAATTTTTATTAGTTTTTTTTTCTTTTTCTTTGAGTCATGCATCCCTGTCTTATGTACCTTCATACCTTATTGTAGTTGATTCTGTCCACGAAATGACAAATTGTAATTGTTATGATTTATTCACCTCCTAATCCAGGCCGGCCATTCACCGCATTGAATATCTGTGTCTAAAGTTTGTGTGGGTATCTCATCATTTTCATTTTGTATATGATGTTGTCGCCCTCTATAGAATACACTTGTCGAAAGACTTATAACAGGTTCTCTCTGCAGTTTTTAAAATTTGACAACGCGATATAGATTCTCAAGTATTAACAGTATCATTTTGTTTACTTTATGGTTGAATGAGTTGCATGAGTTCGTTTCGAAACATATAGCACTGATCCGGAAAGAGTGTTTTCTAAAGTTGTTTAAAATGTTCAACACCTCACGTCATCTATTGCATGATGGACAACGGGCCATTATTATCAGAGTGCTTGCAAGCAGCCATCAATTGATAAATAAGTGGAGAGTATTTTGAAACGGATGGTTGAGTTAGAAGAAATTAAAGATTTAGAATGGGGATATTTATTTGTTGGGTTGGCAGGTAGATCATATAGAATAACAATCTGTAAGACTTAAGAAAAATGAGGAAAACCGTTTTTAATTATAGGGATGAGGAAAAGAAAATAACCATTAGAATGGGAAAGCTGGGATTACATTTTCTACACACTAAGAAAAAATGGTGCAAGTATGCACCTTTAGGTGTGCAAACCGATGCAACAATAGCAGCACCTTTAGGTGTTAAATCATGCACCCTTTTTAAAGGTGCAATCCTGCACCCTTTAAAAGGGTGCCAGATTGAACCTTTTAGGGGAAATAGTACCCTTTATGGTTCATTCCTGCACCTTTAGGGGTGCAAACCGATGCAACACTAGCAGCACCTTTATGGGTTCAATCCTGCACCCTTTAAGAGGGTGCCAGATTGCACCTTTTAGGAGACATGTTAGTACCCTTAATGGTTCAATCCGGCTCCATTAGGGGTGCAAACCGATGCAATAACAGCACCTTTAGGGGTTCAATCCTGCACCCATCATCGAGGAATACTGGTAAAATTTGCTCGTACACAAATACATATTAAACATGCATGGTGTTTCTTGGTTAGTAATCATATAATCAATATATCTATTGCTAAAACGTGAATGTAATTGTAACATGATCAGACAAAATAATCTATTGGTTAATGATTGCCAAAGGAAAATACAAATCACAAAATTGATGTGCATTGTCATAATTTGCTTAACAAATCATGATAAATTTATTTTTATGTGAACACGTGGAAAGTAATCATGAATATGCATGCAATATGCAAACTTTTATTTTGCACCCTTTTTTGGTCGATAGGGTTCATTTTTGTGAGAAGGGTGCAAAATCTTATTTTGCACCCTTTTTTGCACCCTTTTTTCTTAGAGTGTAAAGTGGGAGCAGCTTAGTGTTAATCAAGACTGGTTTTCCTCTCCACCGTGAGCTTGTTAAAATGTAACTCTATTTTGCAGCCTGGTTAACTTACTTATATTTATATAGTATATTTCTTGAGTTGAGAATGTTGGCAGACATCCATTGAGTGAGTAGTTTATGTGTGTGTGTGTGTGTTGCGGGGGGGGGGGTGTTTGTGTGAGGAAGGGGGCAGGGAGGAGCAGGACTTTTCCCCTTCTACCAGTAAAATAGCGTCCAGATTTGTTTTAAAAAAAATTATATGGGGTGAATAACACGTACAATTGACTTATAAATCATGTTTATAAATTATACTTAAAGTTTACCTTGTTGCTCATGCAGTTATATATACTGCAAACGAGTTTTTGTTTAATTATGTTTATGTATAAGCAATTAACATTGAAAACATTAATTTTTTTTATTCAATTGTATGTTGTTCTTGTTTGTTTTACCATGGACCTACTAAGAGTAGTAGGTCCATGGTTTTACATTTGGAGTAATAAAAAAAAATACTATAACAAAAATATTTAAACAATTAGAAAAGAGGAC
Organism: Strongylocentrotus droebachiensis; assembly: GCA_035222895.1. Taxonomy (NCBI): domain Eukaryota; kingdom Metazoa; phylum Echinodermata; class Echinoidea; order Camarodonta; family Strongylocentrotidae; genus Strongylocentrotus; species Strongylocentrotus droebachiensis. The sequence goes on from JAVYIG010005438.1 coordinate 83,080, forward strand.
AACAGATGGTAAACTCATATCATGCAGAAAATAAAAGGATTGATCTTGAAAATGAGAGGAAGATCATTATAATCACATTTTAATCACCGTCGTCGTCATCATCATCCAAATTATCATAATCATAATTATGATCAGTTACAGTATAGACCTTTTTTCTTGCAATATTACATTGTATGGAAAGTAAGGTCGTAGCGAAATTAATAAGTGCTACACAGATTTCAATCAAGGATATGCTTATAACTGTATTTTAGGAACATAGTCATGATAGTGATAATGATATCATTAACTAGATGTCCCTATACTCGGCCAATCCAACTCGAAACGCAAAGTAGTTTTTTCTTATTTCCTTGTTTAAAAAAAAAATCTTATTCAAGGCAACACAATTATTATACAAACAATATCCAGTTACTTGTGAAAGTGTTATGCACATAATACAGAACAAACATACTGTACAAACAATGTCTTCTCGCGTTCTGCTTGTATATTACTGTGTTTTACATGAATGGATGGATACGCTAATAATAGATCGAACCATATGCATTTTGCATTAAACTGATCATCCATGTGATCTATCCCAAAAGAGGAAGAGATGAAGTAAAATCATTCAATCATACGAGAGAGAGAGAAAGCGAGAGAGAGAGAGAGAGAGAGAGAGAGAGAGAGAGAGAGAGAGGGGGGGGGGCAGGGGGGAGGCAGAGATACAAAAAGCGAAAGAAGTGGAATATATTTGAAAAATCTCTATGAAATAAAGAAATACAGCGACATGGTTGTAGACAGAAAAAAACCCAAGGGAGGTAAGGAGGAGGCATAGGGAGATAGATACAGAGAAAGAGGGAGACAGAGAATAAGAGAGAGAGAGGGAGAAAGAGAAAGAGAGAGAGAGAGAGAGAGAGAGAGATACAGAAGGAGAGGTTCGAAAATGGGCAAGAGATATTAAAGGAAGAAGTTAGGGGAAATTAGAGGAAGGGGAAGGAAAGAAAGATAGATTGATGTATAGAGAGATATATAAAGAGAGAGAGAGAAAGATAGAGACAGAGAGAGAATCGTCATTAGTGGTTTTCTTTTGACATTTTCAGCAAACTTGTCGGCTAATTGGACTAGGTCCTCCACCAATGAAAGCACGTTTAACAAACACCACCTCACCCAGCCTTCCTGGATCGTGACCAGGAGCTACATTTGAAACATTATCCCAGTTTTTCCTTTTTTGTCGTTGGTCAAAGTCATAAATAGGGACTTTTAGATTGAGTGGACGAGAACGTCGTGAACGTCCATTGGTCATGCGTGTCAATGGCAAGCCGTTTTAACATTTATTCCTATTTCTTGATATCTAGAATTACCATTGCTTTACAACAGAAAATCATTTCTTAATATCAAGAATTGAATTCACGCCGCTCTCGTCCACTTAATCTAAAAGTCCCTAGTGCTACGTTCTATACGTCGTAAAATACCCTTCAATTTCACACGGTTCCATGGTTAAGTACAATCACAAAAGAGGAACAGGCAGCATTTTAATACTGACATTTAAGCAGCGTACAAGAAAATGCATTTGTTTGTTCAAATTCGATATCTATTATTGTAAAGGGAAAGCCAAGCTTTCATAAACGACGCACAAATTCAATACAGCATGGTGTATTATGAATTTTGTCGTCAAAAGGGGAAGTGCAGTTGTCCTATATTGACAGTCGATTTAAGAAGTGCGTGGAATCAGCACGGTTCTGGCTATTCAAGAACCATGGATTTAAGAATATATCTTCTACTTTTTGCTGCTCTTACCGGTCTGCGTTTTCCTGACATATGCTTGGGTAAATAATAATCTTCTTCTTCTTCTTCTTCAAAATAATCTGCCTCCTTCACTGCTGAAGATTCTTGCAGATGTGTGCGAGTGCATGTGTGTGGCGACATGGGGATGTCCAGGTGTGCAGGTGAGAGGTGTATATATACATAGTGCCAGTAAAAAAATTGCCGGAATTTACTTCCCCCCGGTCTTTAGTTGTCGCTGGAAGGCTTCCACTAATGATGATATCAATTTTTAAGTTATGAATTTAATTCTTATTATTGATCTTAAAAGAAATCATTTCAAGTAAACAAAATGAATGTGCTTGGTATTCAAGTTTGCTGATGTATTTAGGGACATTGTATTGAATAGTAGCTGTTGGTAATTGCGCCCTATTTAAAGCCACACAGGATTCAGTGTCCATGTGTATTGCATCATAATTCGCCGACATCAGATTTTGTTTTAATTGCCAATTAATGTGTCTATATGTGCTGAGGTCTCTGAAGCACGGGACCCGTGGTTCCATTAAACAACTTGCCTTAATATCTCGAGGGTGAGGGAGATTTAATGTTAATATGAAAATTCCTCATGGTGGAATTTAGGGGCACAGTGCATATTACAAGAGACCTGTCGGTCATAAAAGTGAAGTTCACTCTTGTTGATCGACCACACCTGTTATTGGATAAAGTGTTGCGATTGATCCGGCTCAATCGAATGCAAGTCCTCCAATCAATCGCAAGTGTACAGTCTTGCTTGCTTGCTGGGTGCCTTGCCTGCTCCAGATATTTAATAGCGATGGAGGCTTACCGTCTACTTCTTTCTCTGGTTCTTTGTAAGGCCTAATAACAAAAGTAACATCTTTCTCGTCCAGACTTTTTTTTTTAAAGGAGGAGGCAGGGCATTACCATTTACTTTTTTTTCTTCTAAAGATGGCTGCCATGCTATATAATTGTAGCTGGCCAAGCCTATTTATTCACAGATATCGTGCTATGTGAATGTACTGATGCAATGTATGACAAACCACAAATTATTTTTATCACTTTAGAAGCTATTTAAACAACATGTATATCACAGGCTTTTGGGTTTAAAAAAAAAAAAATTGTCTGTCCGACCTAGCAACAACTTAGGTATGCAATCCGCATTCTAAGAAATGACTATGAAATACAACTATTCCTAGCGGTTGACTGTGAGGCGCTTACTTAAGATTAATTTTGTGCATTTAATTGGATATACATTACGGAATTGGGATTCTGTTTACAGGTACGCTACTGCCACTAATGTGTGAAGTTACCACTCCTTCGGATACACATCAGACGTATTGCCTCTGTGCAAAGGGTGGAAGCTGTAACACCGGTTGTTTAAAAGGTAAATATAAGTATTTTGTTTCAAAGAACTATTTCACAAATCCTTATCGGGCTGACATCAATTGAAAAAGTATAGGTAATTAATGATAGATTAATTTTTTCTAGCAGTAAGTCTATGTTTTCCAGCATAGCGTGTTTAAGGCCCCTCCACGTGCAAACTATACCTTTCGTTGTAGGCTAAATTGTTAATACATGTACATAATGTATATGCCTACATAACCCTCGTCAAACTGCCTACGTAACGACAATTTGTGTTTGCTTTTGGATAGAATAAAAACTTAACTCAACTGAACTACTCCCCCCCCCCCAAAAAAAAAAAAAAAAGAGAAAAAAAAAGAGAGGAAACAATCGAAAAGGAAAGCAGCATTGATAGGAATAATCTCCATTCTACACAATTTAGTTCAGAAGATAAACAAAAAAATATATTAGCGGTGATCTTCATACTATTGGTTTTCTGCATTAACCCTGATGTATCACTGTTATCATGAAGGAAAAAGGAAGATAATTAGATGTTTAGAACACTAACAGTATAGCTTTTGCTAATGTCGGGATACTCTCGGTTTTGTTCTTCTATTCATAGACGAGATACTCGTTTCAAGGAGCTTTGGGATGACATGCAATGGAGGTTCACCAGATGGAATATATTCATTTATATTAAAGCACATCCAACCTACGTCATCAGGGTCACGTGGTCTTCTTTCAAGAATCACGAGAATTAAAAAAACTATATCGAGTTTAAAGGTGGACGACACAGACGAATTCGATGGTCCATGGTATATAGTGTTTGCATATGAGCAACACATGGAAATCACTTTATCTGGCAAGCTGCTGTCTGACATTGAAGATGAGATCAAAATGATCAGCGTCACTTCTGAAGACGTCGAACTTAGTCAGAACAGCGGTAAGGAAAGAGTGACAAGTAAAGCTTAATCATGGTTTCTCCTCCTATCCTGAATTTTTCGAATATGAGGAGGAGAGAGGGGGGTCCATGTTATTTGATAGCTTAGTGTTGAGAAAGACAACCAATTTTGCTTAAAATTTTGGTTTAACATCAGAAGTTAGTCTGCGGCCCAGGGGGGGGGGGGGTAGATTAGGTTTGGACGGGGGTGGGCCGCTGAAGCCTCGAAACCCCTACCCAGTTTTAAGGGTCATTTTGGGGGATTTTTTTCGAAGTAAACCCCATTGAAAGACGGACCCATGTTTAGGAATATTTTGTTTAAAAATGGGACCCATGTCTAGGAATTTTTGGTGAAAAAGTGACAATCTTCCCTCCCCCCACCCATTTTACCATATTAATTTCCTTGTGTGAGAAGTGTGGCTATATTTTAAATGTTACATTTACATTTTTGGCAAGCTATATCTAACTTATACCCAGCTTGACTATTAATACAAAGAAAATATTTAAAACAAAACAGATAGGGCTAGTATCGTAGCGCTTACAGTCACAGAATCTGTTTAGATTTGGGAAAAATTAGTTCATATTTGTCACTTTTTATTTGTCTTATGTTGGTGTTTTTTTTTGTTGTTCAAAATTACAGATGTCATTGATTTACTGGATTCATCAGCTGGGGCCCAGAGTTTTCAGAATAACGGTGAGAAGTTAAAACAAACGGACTATCAAGGTCATTTTCAAACTAAGTTTTTACATTACGCACTACGGAAATACATTTTAAAAATTGGGGTGTCGTGGTATACTGGTTCAATCCAGGAGTGGAAGGTTCCAATCCCAGTTCTGTCACCTTCCAACCAAATATGAAATGGGTATTCGGCAATTGTTATGGTAATAATAATTGCAGGGCCCACAGATATAGCGGTATTAATACTGATGGGGCCATCATCCATATACATAACAGAATAACATCAATTTCTTATTCTAATTATTACGAAATTGAAACGGGGGGGGGGGGGGTAAGAGCACTTTTTTGGGGCCGGGGGGCACGTCCCTGTTTTTCAGTCCATTTTTGGCGAATTTGGGGCTGATTTCAACACTTTTTTGGAGGACCGGGGGGGGCACTTGATCAGTTTCGTAAGCACTTTGCTGTCGATCACTGCTTACCTAAATCTTTCATTCTTTCTTCTGGTTCATACAGAAAACATCTATGTCTGTAACCACACAGCCGTCGATATCATTTTGATATCGGTCTGCAACAACGAAAGAGATTGCCGCCGGTTTAGATGTCCATGGAGGCCGAGAATTATTACGATTAGCATGAATAACGATAGACCAAGGGTAAACTGCAATACGCCCTCCCTGGAACAGCCAAGCAACCACATATGGGTAACGAGCCCGGCAACGAGCCACTTCTACAAAAGAGTTAATCCCATCAGGTCGTTTTCTGAAAAACGGGCACTGCTAAATTGACGCTAGGTCATGCTTTCTTTATATAGAAGTTTAGAAAAATGAAGTTTACATGTGTACGTAAACAGTGCTAAATCTCTGGGAAGACTTAATCGTTAAATATCCAAATTTACGATTTCTTAATTACACACGTTAAAAACGGTGCCCCTTTTCTGTGATCTCGTGCTCCGTCTTTCTACATTTTAGCCCCCTTTCCATCAGAGCCCTCTCTGCCTGTCAATCTCTGTTCATAATACCCCTCTTGTAACGGAACACTGGATCGCCCCTGCTGTATTCAATCACTTTGAAATTAAGATACCATGGCTACTACCAAAGCAATGATCCATAATGTACGTATTCATAAATTTCATTTTATTTTTTAACACGTCCATAACGACCTCTTATTTGCCCCTCGATTTAGTATATACGTTTAGGTCATTATAATCCCTTATATCATTTATATTTTTTTTGTTCTGTTCTATGTTCAAATTCACTTGATTACGATTGTTTTAGGTTAATTATTGAATCGACATGTTTCATGTCAATGCTTGATGCTTAAGAGAAAATTGAAATCTCTCAAATCAAATGAATTTCTTACCTACAGATCACAGTCGTCGAAGGCGTCCATATTCACAATATCACGCTTCATCTGTTGTCATTCACCGATTTGAGTCCAGCCGTGACGACTAGCGCCGACACGACAACACAACCGCTGACATCGACGGTCAAGACGACTACGACAAGAAGAACTCACGAAGCGATAACAACAGAGGGTACAACATTGGAAGCAGCAACGACACAACAAGAGCCTGGAACTACTACAAGAAGCTCGGTAGCACAGTCATCAACAGGTAAACATATGGAACTTACTCTGGCTTTTAGCTCTTCCTCTCCTTCTTTTTTTCTTCTATTCTTCTTCTTCTATTCTTCTTCTTCTTCTTCTTCTCCTTCATCTTCTTCATTTTTTCTTTTACTTCCTCTTCTTCTTTGTTTCCCGTCTTCTTCTTCTTTCTCTTCTTCTTCTTCCTCTTCGATCGTCGTCTTCTTTTTCTCCTTCTTTGTATTTTATATTAACTTTAACAATCTATGATTATGAATGCTTCTTTTTGTAAATTGATCTGTAAACTTTTTTTCCGAATGGACAATAGAAATACTAAATTTCACTTTTATATAATAAAAATCAATTAATGTCATTAAGTTGGTCCCGTCTGATCCATGGACCAGTAGTCTTTTAACTTAATTAAATCATCAAATATACACATTTTTGTGAAATCTTGTTTAGATGACACGTAATACATCATTGGTAATGTTCACACAGTTCAAGAAGGTAATGGACAATGCTATTGATAGTATCTTAAGGTGATTTCAAGGCCGATTTGAGAAACGTAATTTTTGTTTAATATCATTCGCAGAATCTATTAATCCAGTGATTCCAGCCGTCATCGTCGTCGTTGTCGTGGTTCTGATTGTCGTTATCTCTGGAGTCATCTGCTACAAGAGAAGGTATAATTTTCTATGTTGCTCTATTCTCAGTTGTTTTCCTGTATTATTCTATCATTCTTAATTCCAGAATATTTCGGAGCACTAAGTTTTCTTCTTTAAATCAATGGAAATTATTTGAATTATGGACGGGTAGTCTACAGAGATGATCAGAGAGATAGAGAGAGAGAGAGAGATGGGGGACGGGGTCGTGGCATGGAGCTGATGTTGAAGGCAGCAAAGGGAGAGAGTCTGGAACAGTATAGCCCATATCGATTGATGTTGCACAGAAACAAACAGAGAAATATGTGTGAGGTGTGTGTATGTGTGTGTGTGTGTGTGTGTGTGTGAGTGAGGGGGGGGGGGTGAGGACTTTAATCGTAGTTGATTTCATCGTCTCCATTAATTATTTTTCCCTCGGATAGGACTCATTGTACATGTACATCTAACTATCCTAACAGGCAATGCAATAAATAAAGACAATAAAACATATTTGACTGAATAAAGAGACCCATCGTATATTCTGCCAATCTCTTGCTTTAGTCTCCTTTTAAAATTCATGTTTCTTCTGACGTTATTCTACCATTCCTTTTTTTCTTCTTCTTTCTAGACAAGTATCAACATCAAAAGATCGGGACCCACACCTTGACGCCCCAACAATTGTTCTCAACCCAAGCTTCACGACCTCTGGTGTGGACCAAAACGATTACACAGAATGTGTAAATCCAATAGAGGGCGCTTCAAATGCTGCCATGCCCTTGTCCTCTGATGACAATCAACACAACGAGTACTTTGAACTTCCCACCTCTGTCCAACCTACCAGACAGGGTAAAATGGTCATCTACAACGAGGTAGGAGAACAGGACTATAATGTCGTGTTTGGAGGAAAAGAACAGGGTGACTACCACGAGTACAACCTACCTGAAACTGCACAGAAAACACAAAGCGGTCCTTACCAAGATCTTATGAAAGACAGAATAAAGGGAGCAGTAACTTCCCCAACAGGCACTTTGTTAAAAGGAGTTGAACATGCATTGAATGATGATAATGATAAGATCTTTCAGCCTCAAAATAAAGATGCTCCTACTGAAAGGGACAGTCACGCATATCAGGATTTACGCGAAGACGATAGCAACTACACCTCTGTTCTCCGAAATGACGGTACACCTACGAGTCCCGTGGCTAAAAATTATATTCCAGCAATGAACCATATTTCCAAGACGCAGACTTTACAGGATCAGGATGAAGAGTACTCTGAACTTCCATCTCTAGTCTCACCTTCCAATCATAACAACGAAGACATCTACAACGAGGTAGGAGAACAGGACTATAGTGTCTTGTTTGGAGGCAAAGAAAAGGGATATTATCACGAGTACAACCTACCAGAGTGTGCACGGAAAACACCAAGCGGTCCTTATCAAGAGCTTCTTAAAGGGGAATTGCAGGGAAGATTTCCTGAAGGATCTTCTCCCAAAGGGACTTTAGTAGATGGGACTGAGTGTGCATTGGTTGAAACGAAACGTAAGGATCGTCACGGTCAAAATATACGTGGCGTTCCAAATGAAACAGTCGACCTAGGCTATCAAGATTTACGTAAAGAGGATAGCAACTACACCTCCCTTCACCTAAATGCAAAAACACCTACGAAACATGAGAGCAGTAGTTCTGTTGCATCAATGAATGATACTTACCAGGCGCTTCAGACCAGTGGTCCTGATTACGCCATCCTAGAGTCAAATACGAATGACACATCTCCTGCATATCCTAAGCCTGGTTCACTCCCAAACAATGACTACCAATCTCTTGAGAAAAATGAAATTGGCTCCGATGTTTCGGCCCGTGGATTCGATCAAGGTGGAGTGTCCATGAAACAGGAAGCGTCACAAGATAACAAATACCAGCACCTTATAAAAGATGACAACACTCCCGAATCCATGAATGGTAACACCAATGCAACGGAAAAGGACCGGGATAACACCTATGACGTGCCTCAACATGGCCCAAAGACGTCTGATCACCCGCCCTCTAACGGGTATGGTTCTTTGGGTATGACAACTGAGACAGAAGATCTTGATCCCGGCGCAGAGCCAGAAGTGACATCCGATTATGAAGTTCCGAAGCAGGACATCTCCGAAGAGCCATACGACCATCTCCAGCGCAAGGAATTGTCAGAAACGTCACCTATCAATCCAGGTACAATGACAGAACAGTCTGCTGATGACGATGATTACGAGAACCCTAGTAGTTTCCTTGATGATGAGACAAACACCTATCAGACCTTGGACAACCGTAAATATCAAGGAAACGAGCAAGACGTTGTCGATGAAGACTATTCACATCTTCAAAGGCCCCTGGGAAACAAAGTCTCCCTAGATGGGACCGGCGCTTCGAATATGGGCAATCAGTACGGGAAGCTCAACTTCGCTTATGAATCGAAATGATAGTACGAATATACCAAGAAGATGAGAAAAGGGAAGATGATATTTTGATTCTCGTGCTCATTTATGACAACTTAGTAGATTACATTTTGGTCACTTTGTACATAATGTAGTACGATAATGACCTCTCGCAAATGTCAACAGAAGATATTTAAACTGTTATAGTATCATTGAATAGCACTTAGTAATACGTAAACATTTCTAAAAAAATATGAGTGGTAGATAAATGTAAAAAAAATAGCCAAAAATCTGTGATAATTATTTCCCTGTTTTTCATAAGCAGATATATAGAGAGCAAATCATATCGACCGAACTCGAATTCAGTTTAACACAGTCTGGTGCACACTCTTTGTTGTGTGCTTCCCCCCCCCCCTCCCCCTCTCCAAAAAAGAAGAAGAAAAGGAAGATGACTCTGAGCAACAATTTTCAAGGACGCCCTGAGATGAGAGCAAATAAGTTTACATCTCAAATAATAATATCAATAGCTACATTAATATTGCGCACGGATCGCTCCTAGGGAATGCTCAAAACAGACATTCATACTATAATCTAATGTAGGCTATTATTGTTATCTTACATTTTTGTGCTCATGATGGCCTAATTACCCCCCCCCCACACACACACACACACACATGCATCGCTACAACTTTCTAAAATATAATAGGATTTCATCTGAGGGCGTCCTTGTAAGCTGTTGCTCAGTATCATCGATGTATGTATCAGCATTGTCCAAGTTGGACACATTGGCCCGAATTTACAAAGGAGGTTTGTAGACAAAACTCGGTTTATGTGCGTCATATGACGCGTTGTGACGCATTTCAGACCAAGGTTTGTCTGAACCTTGGTCTGAAACGCATCAAAACGCTTGATATGACGCACATAAACCTAGGTTTGTCGACAAACCTCCTTTGTGAATTCGGGCCAATACGGCGCCATGTTCCTTTGTCGGGCAAGAGCAGAACAAAGATTGTGCATCAGAGTGCGTCCAACTGAACCCCAGTTTGGTCGATCTGTGTGTACCACTGCATGGCTCTGTTATTGTGTATGGTAAATGATAAATATTTATCACTGATTTGGGATATGTTTAAACCTTTTCACTCCTCCAGGTTGTCCCAATTTTTCACGTATTATTAAGTGCATATGTTATGATATTATAGGGGTTGAAATATTGCCTGTTGCAATAAGTGGAAGTTTCCTGCCTATTTTTGTTGACGAAATGACAACTGAGTGGCATAATTATGATACTACAAACTTATCTTAATAGTTGCACTTTATACATACATTCTGAAATGTTTCTTGGATTCATCGATTTGCACTGTATAGAATAATATTAAAGAGCGGTGAAGGAACATGTTTATCTGAATTATCTGTATATAAATATATATAGTGGAGACACAGGATAGGTGACATTCTATTTGTGCCATTGTATGAAATAAATGTATCGATGTTAGCATACGGCAGCTGTTAATGTTGTAATTGTTAATAAAGTTGTGACGATAGTGATGTCATTCATTATTAGCCGCATTATTTATCCCTTGGAATTACATGATATTTGCCAAGAATTGAACATGAAAATGTGTGATACGGGGTTTGAAGAAAAACATAATAACAAGAAAACTACATAGATGCGTAGTAAATAGTATCCATTCTTCAAAGTTCACAAAAGGTTTTGTGAAATGTCATGCACGTAATATGATACAAATCGTATAACCTGGGCAAAGGCATGGGGAAATCAAGTTTTGGGGGATAAAAAGGGACATTAATGGAGTATTAATATACAGTGCGTCCCAGAAAAAACGAAACCGAGAAGTATCGATGTTCTATCATAACTTAATCACAACCATAATTAATGAATGATACATATTTGGAAAGCTTAGAGTCTCTTCTTTCAGTTGATGCTACTCACGTGATGCATATGTTACGCATAAGTGATTAAAAGCAATTTGAAGGAAGGAAACCAAAAAGACATTTGGCGGGCGGTATCTGAATTTCGAAGACAAATTCACATTTCTAGAAAGTTGAGTTTCTTTCATATGACACCTCAATCAGGAAAAATGAGCGAGGAATGACAAAGTTCTGTTTGTTTAAAGTAGTGCTTGCATTTCCATAATTTCAACAAACGAATTCGTTTTCACTGGCTGCCTGCCGTATCAATAAACGAAATTAACAAAGGACTTAACTCCATTTCGTTGACAATCAGCCGTAGACGAGAGTCTTCATGCATGGCTGATTGTCAACGAAACGGAGTTAAGTCTTTTGTCAAATCTGCTTTTTGCTACGGCAGGCACCCAGTGAAAACGAATTCGTTTGTTGAAATTATGAAAATGTAAGGGCTACTTAAAACAAACAGAACTTTGTTATTCCTCGCTCATTTTTCCTGATTGAGGTGTCATATGAAAGGGCAGAAACTCAACTTTCTAGAAATGTGAATTTTTCTTCGAAATTCAGATACCGCCCGCCAAATGTCTTTTTGGTTTCCTTCCTTCAAATTGATTTTAATCACTCATGCGTGAAATATGCATCACGTGAGTAGCGTCAACCGAAAGAGGAGACTCTAAGCTTTCCAAATATGTATCATTCATTAATTATGGTTGTGATTAAGTTATGATAGAACATCGATACTTCTCGGTTTCGTTTTTTCTGGGACGCACTGTATAAAGCAATTGATAAATAGATTATGAAAATGGATTATCTACGCACACTCGACAATCAAGAAGTTTGGTTATATTTAATAAAGAAATAACATGTTTCGTTTGAAATGTTATGACAGAGATGATATACCCTGGAGGACTTGGGAAGGGGTAGCGAGAGGGGTGGTGAGGTTAGGGGGGTCGATAAAGGGGGGGGGGGGGGGTAGTGTATTGGTAAATTACTATGATTTATACAAAAATGGATATTGTTTGTAAATTAATATGATTTTTTGCTTTTGGACCCCATGGAAGAACAGGACCATTTTGAAAATGGTCCTGAAATGGGTTATCCAGCCGTTTGTCTATACTTTACACATTTACTTACTTTCTTATCATTCGAAATGTGTTTTATATGTATGTTTCGGAACTTGTATGTATGGATTTCGGACATAAAAACAAACAAACAAACAGGTTGATTCTGTCAAAAAATGATGAATTTTAATTGCTGTCATTATGATTTATTCATCTCCAAACCCAGGCCAGCCATTCACCGCATTGAATATCTGTGTCTAAATGTTGTGTGGGTATCTCATCATTTTCATTTTGCATATGATGATGTCGCCCTCTAGAGAATACACATGTCGAAAGACTTATAACGGGTTCTCTTTGCAGTTGTTAAATATGACAACGCGGCATAGATTACAAGTATTTAACAGTATAATTTTGTTTACTTTATGGTTGAATGAGTTGCATGAGTTCGTTTCGAAACATATAGCACTGATCCGGAAAGGGTGTTTCCTAAAGTTGTTTAAAATGTTCAACACCACGTCATCTACTGCATGGTGGACAACGAGCCCATATTTTCTGAGTGCTTGCAAGCAGCCATCGATTGAGAAATAAGTGGGAGAGTATATGAAACGGATGGTTGTATTAGAGTTATTGTATTTGAAATTAAAGATTTAGAATGGCGGGATACATTTGTTGGGTTGGCAGGTAGTTCATATAAAACAAAAATCTGTAATACTATAATTTTCATGGTGAAGTATGTTATATCTATGTCAAGATCGAGGGGGGGGGGGCAAGTACCAGCTTTAGAAAAGATGAGGAAAACCATTTTTAATTATAGGGATGAAGAAAAGAAGATAGCCATTAGAATGGGAAAGCTGGGATTACATTTTCTAAAGTTTTCAGCCTGGTTATAACTTACTTATTTACTAGAATGTTTCTTGAGTTGAGAAATCCACTGAGTGAGTGGTGTGTGTGTGTGTGTTTGTGTGAGGGAGGGGGCAAAGAGGAGCAGGACTTTGTTCCTTCTACCAGGAAAATAACCTCCAGATTTGTTAAAGTTTTTTTTTATATACAGTGAATAACATGTAAAATTTACTTATAAATTATGTTTATGTACTTAAAGTTTACCTTGTTGCTCATGCAGTTATATATACTGCAAACAAGTTTTTGTTTAATTATGTCTATGTATAAGCAATTTATTTTATTCAATTGTATGTTGTTCTTGTTTGTATTACATTTGGAGGAATAAAACAAAATTACTATAAAACTAAATTTTAAAAAACAAATAGAAAAGAAGACAACAGATGGTGAACTCATATCATACAGAAAATAAAAGGATTGATTTTGAAATATGAGAGGAATATCGTTATAATCACATTGTAATTACTGTCGTCATGATCATCATCATTATCATCATCATAATTATGATTAGTTAATATAAACCTTTTCCCATGCAACATTACATTTTAAGGTAAGTAAGGTCGTAGCGAGGTTAATAAGTGCCACACACAATTTAATTAAGGATAGGCGTATGACTGCATATTAGGAACATAGTCATGATAGTGATAATGATATCATTAATTAGATGTCTATTTTCGGCCAATCTAACTCGAAACTCAAACGACATTTTTCTTATTTCCTTGTATTGATCTCATTAAAGGCAACACAATTATTATACAAACAATATCCAATTAATTTTCAAACTGTAATGTACAGAATACCGAACAACCACACTCTACAAACAATGTCTTCTCACTTTATGCTTGTATGATTATATTACATGTGTTTTGCATGAATGGATGGTTAAGCTAATAATAGATCGAGCAATATGCATTTTGCATTAAACTGATCATAGTTAATCATGTGATCTATCCCAAAAGAGGAAGAGATGAAGTAAAATCATTCAATCATAAAAGAGAGAGAGAGAGAGATAGAGAGAGAGAGAGAGAGAGAGAGAGAGAGAGAGAGATTGAGAGGGGGGGGGGAGAGAGAGAGAGGGGGGGGATTGGGTATAGATTATATATAATATATATATATAGAGAGAGAGAGAGGGGAGGGGCAGAGATACAAAAAGCGAAATAAGTGGAATAGATATGAAAAAGCTCTATGAAATAAAAAAAAATACAGCGACAGGGATGTAGACATAAATAGACCAGGGAGGTAAGGATGAGGCTAGGGAGATAGAGACAGAGAAATTAGAGAGAAGAGCGAGAGAGAGAGAGAGAGAGAGAGAGAGGGAGAGAGAGAGAGAGAGAGAGAGAGAGCGAGAGAGAAATACAGAAGGGGAGGTTCGAAATTTGGCAAGAGATAAGGAACAAGTTAGGGGAAGGAAAGAAATATAGATTGATATATGATTTACATATAGATATGTAAAGAGAAAGAGAGAGAATCATCTTTAGTGGTTTTCTTTTGACATTTTCAGCAAACTTTTCGAAAGCAATGAAAGCAAGTTTAAGACACACCAACTCATCCAGCCATCCTGGATCATTACCAGGAGTTACATTTGAAATATTATCCCATTTTATCTTCGTTTGTTGTTGTTAAAAGTCAGTATTCCCCGGTTATATGCATCGTAATGTAATGATAATGATTGCAGGGCCTTCAGGGAAAACAGTTTGAATAAAAACAAGACATATTATTATTATTATTTTTTAAACACCCTTCAATTCAACACGGTTCCACGATTAAGTACAATCACAAAAGAGGAACAGGCAGCATATTAATACCGACATAAGCAACGTAAACAAGTGCATTTCTTTGTTCAAATTCGATATTTGTGATTGTAAAGGGAAAGCCAAGCTTTCATAAGCGATGCACAAATTCGGTACGACATGGTACGTATTATGAATGTTATCGTCAAAAGGGGAAGTGCTGATGTCCTATATTGACAGTCGATGCAAGGAGTGCGTGGAATCAGCACGGTTCTGGCAATTCAAGAACCAAGGATTTACGAATACATATCTTCTACTTTTTGCTGCTTTTACCAGTCTGCGTTTTCCTGACATATGCTTGGGTAAATAATTATGATGACATTAATCTTTAATTCATGAATTGTATTATTATTATTGATCTTTCAAAGGGAATCGTTTCAAGTAAACAAATTGAATGTACTTGGTATTCAAGTTTGCTGATGTACATGTATTTAGGGACATTGTATTGAATAGTAGCTGTTGGTAATTGCGCCTATTTAAAGGCACACAGTATTTAGTGTCCATATGTATTGTATCATAATTCGCCGATATTAGATTTGTTTTAATTGCCAATTAATGTGTCTGTATGCAGGGGCGTCGCTAGACCATTTTCAGTAGGGGGGGGGGGGGTGGGTGTAGAGGCCAACGATTGCCGACAAAACTAGGCACCAAGTACCGACAAAATATGTCCCAATGTCTACAAATTTAACCCTATAAACCCGGGACCGAAGGCTAAATTATTTGTCCTATGAACTATTTATAGTTCTTGCGTATGCGCTAATTGTTATTTTCCTCGACGACATAAGTATATATGATCAATTTCGTCAACTAAGTCAGCATCGTAGCTATATATTTAAATGCAGGCGCATAGCAAGCATCTTATTTAAGGGGGGGGGCGGTAGTGAGTACGCAAAGCAAGCATTCAAATCACACCCCAAAAAAAAACGCAGAGCGCGCTCCCTAGAGGGGTAGGTGAAGGGAGGAGGGAGTTCGCGCGGAAGCCTCGACGTTTCATTAAATTATTAGAGAAAGAAAACGATTCGTTGTACCATTATCGACTCGTATTCCTTGTCTGAATTCAGTTTACCCCCCTCTCGCGCGAAACGCGAAAGCTTTGACGTTTCATTAGATTATTTGAGAAAGAAGACGACTTGTTGCACATGTGTACTTCGCAATCACCCCCAACCTTTTCAAAATGCCATTTTAACAGTCTTTGAGGTACATTTCGCAGACTTTCGGTCTTAAACCTAGGTTATTACGGCATATGTGAGGGGGTGCCAGCTGGCATGTGATGCTGGAGGCGATCACCGAATTGTTAGAAAAATTTTAAATGGTCAAATTAGTTACAAGTATTGTGGGCTTTATTGGTGCAAGAAAAAGGAAAAGAGAAGATAAGAAAGAAAGATTTTTTTAAATAATTTTTTTTGGTATATACAGCCGCTTTGTTCTTAAAACGAAGCGAACTATTGCTTTTTGTTTAATTATTTCTGCAATTTTAAGTAGTGTTATGATTTCCTGTGGATGTGATAAATTAGTTTCTACGAATATTAGTATTAGTCTGATTTTCAGACCCTTTTACCGAATAGTCTTGCGTTTTGTGCTGCACAAAGATTCAATCAGTTTAATTTTGGCCATCACAAGTAGTGGGTTATTGAGTGTAGACAAAATGAATGCTCATATACCCTTTACAGCTCATTTTGTGTGTGTTATTTCCAAAGAAGAAAAGATGTCAGTCAGTCACTCAATAGTGTCTGGCAGTGAAGTCTTACTAGAAAGTAAACGGGTTTCCTTGCATAATTTGAATACTAGGACACTGATAACGTTTAGATATCACAAATAGGACATACATGACATATTTATAACTCCTGCAAAGTTCTACTGAATGTGATGTTTGCTGCGAAAAGGACATGGTATCTCATTCGCTTTCAGCAGAATCATAGAACCTGGCCAATCAAACAATAAAAAGCCATCCTTAGAAAAGAAATCGTGAGTTCAGTGAACAATAATTCAATTCAATTCAATATTGGCAGGTTTTGTGTCGGAATAAAAAGATCGTGTGTTATCATGATTGTGTACAGTTATTGCAGAATAAAGACTACCTTATAAGAGGAAGTTGAGCAGTCATGCTTTAAACGCTACAATGTTGAAGCTCATTTTGAATCCTTTCAATCGAATTATCTCTCGAGAGAAATGGATTAATTCCTGATGTCACAAAGTTGTTGAGACCAAGAAAATATTTAAAAAATCTACAAAAACCTGCCCGAATATCTCGTTCATTGCAAAGTACTGCAACACGCGTACGTGAGTCAAATGTTATATTCACTTCCTCATTGTGATTCAATTATCTTTGCTCGAAATAAAGTTCTCTGTGCATCTTTTGCCAGTGAATTTTAACTGATTTTTTGTAATACTTGCAGGCTTGAATATATTGTAGCTAGTTACGTTTGATACTGATATTAATAGACACAAACTATAATAACAACAACAATTATAATAATAATATTAATGGTGATGATAATTACAATATCATTTTTGTTCACCCAGGAAAGCTTCATCAGCATTAATCCAGTTCTTCCAGAGGACCCTGTAATTGTTATTACCAAAGGAATTGCCAGGTACACAACTACATTACTCCACGTGGAGAGTGGCAAATGTGGATCAATTCTTGCCAAAGGCCGTCATTCATTCGAACCCTCAACCATTGGATTAAGAGTCATTAAGTGAATGAATTGCTTTACCACGGACCCTTACTGGTTCAGAGACAATTTAGTTTCTTCTCCACCAGAACTCGATAATAATTAAAAAACTGGACAGTCATGGCCTGGGCAGAGAGGAGAGGTATGATGGTGCTTCATGTATCCTTCTCTTTGCTAGTCCTCAGACAAGCAGCATCAGTCACACCACCACCCGTCCAGGAATGTGGTAAGCAAATCTCGATTGTAATTAGAAATAGAGGGTAGGAAATCACAGTGGTAGATCCAGGTCTCCTTGGCAGGGGCGGGGGACTTCTTCTCTGTTGTATAGACTACTCGTTGTGTAATGAATTTGATCGAACTGTAATTAATGTTTCATTTAACGATTCCCTCTTCTTTTAAAACTAGTATATACACGATTCATATTACCAATAATAATGGTTATGATATTTTCCGGTATTCGTCCGTCGCCTTCGTATTTCGTAGGTTCTGAATGGAAACAATATACCGTGAATAAAGGGCGAGGATTTACATACTGCTCAGGCTACTTTAAGCCAGTGGTCTTCTCTTTTCTTCTTCAGAGACTAAGAAAATTGTCTGCGAGAACATGTCGACCCAAATCATTTGCGAAAATGGCCTTATCAACATTTGCACTGCTGTCTACGGACGAACTGACAGGACAACCTGTCCTCATCAACTAGTATCAGACACGTCTTGTGGAGTAGACGTAGTGGCTGTTCTCGGCCCAGATTGTAACGGCCGATCGCAATGCAGAATTAGAGCAACAGATAACCTTGCTGGTGATCCGTGCCGCCAAAAAACACATAAATACCTTGAAGTAGCCTACACATGCAAAGGTAACGATTTTTCTTTTAATTTCTAATTCACATTTGATTTTTGATTTTTTGATTTATTTATTTATTTATTTTTTTTTTTTTTTTGGGGGGGGGGGGGGGGGTATCCAAATTCTACTTCCTTCATCATATACACAAAGCTATATTTGTAAAAATAAGGCCATTACAAAAATATAAACATGTTTAGCGTCCCCGTCCGCTTCCTTTTTTGGGGCCGCGTCCTATTCTTTTTTTTTTTTTTTTTAATTTTTTTTAAAGAAAAAAACATGAAAAACACTGCTAAAATGGATCTATTTCTGATTTAAAAAAAAAAAAAAAAATGTCGGCGGCCATCTTGAAATATAGCCTGACTGTCAGAGAAAATGTACCTAGCGGCCATTTTGAGAGAAAAAAGAAAAAAGAAAAAAAGGGCCTCCTCCTTCCTATTTTTCAAAAAAAAAAAAAAAATCGGTAAGCATCTTTTATCGAAAAGTAGATATGTCCGCATCTTAAAGGCTGTGTAGCTTGCAAATACTGGTTAATGCCATCTACGTCTTCTTTTGGACAACTGCACGTAAACAAATCGACTTGTTAAACGAAATCAAATTCTCGTACATTTTTTCTGAAAAAGCGTCAATGTAATTTTTCAAATTATATCACACAAACACTTGTCGAAAAGAACATCTCTCTGCCCTAATACAACGGGATGTTTGCCCGGATATTACGTAAGGGTTGTCCGAAAAGATTTCAAAATTTGCAGGAGCCTGCACCGCCCTCACCCCGCCAAATTAACCGATGGTCAAAATCTATTGTGCCTAGAACTGTTGTTCTTTGGGGTAAATTAGGATTAGATTGATAATTAAATATGATTCATGATTGTGATATTGGTCTTTTCTTTTGTCTAGAAGTCAATTAATGTATTATTTTAGTATTTTTATTCGGTTGTCCATATTATTTATGAAACAAAATTTAAAAAGATTTACAATGGCATGAGACATTGCGAGGAATCAGCAGTGGTGGTGTCAGCTGTACATCGCCCACGATAATATAATTGACGATGAATAAAACATGACAACTCACCTAAAAATAGCAGTTAAAGGTGGTGTAAACTGACGAGACTGCGTGTCTTTCCCGGGTATAATACGACTACGGATACGAACGCAGCAATTACGTGCGTGCAATATACGCAAAACCAAAGCATGAGGAGAACTTTAGTCTGTTTTGCGAACGCTGACCGTGTAGAGATTTAGTCGCTGACTACCGTTAGTCAAGTCCATTCTTTTACGTGCAGTTGTCCAAAAGAAGATTTAGATGGCGTTCCCCATCATCGTCGGTTTAAACCCCCTTTATAGCAGAGTGGAGATGTCGTGTTGTAGTGGTTCATTTACTTGACTCGCAATGAAACGGTTGAGGGCTCGAAGCCTATCCCTGCATTAATTAAACGTCCTTTTTGAAAGGTATTAACCAACATTTGCAACTCTCCACCCAGGTGTTAATTGGCTACCCGGTAGGTTAGCCAGTGATGTTTGCTCAGCATTGTAAGCGTCTGTAAAATGGCCACCGAATAATTAGATGAATTATGTATTCATGCATTCGGCAGCAAGGTGCCCTGATGCATAATTCATATATTATCTAGTACATGTGCTTTGATTAAAAATTGCCTTTTAACCACATGTAAGGGCTGTTTTCTTTCTCGCTTGCTATTCTCACTTTCAGAAAATTCGAACCATACATTGCATTTGATGAGTCCCAGAGTGATGCAAAATTAATTTTCTAAGATGAATTTAGGATTGAGGTGACGCGAAACTTTGTATTTCTTAAAATATATATTTTTGTTTGGTCTTATTATTTCAATCGATTCAAGTGTATCCAATGACAACCATCACAACCATTGGACCATCGCCACCAGCCTCTGGTAAATAACCACATTAATTTTTCAACCACATTTAAGGGACGTTCTTCTTTATCGCTCGCTTCGCTCGCTCTCAAAAATATAAAAAAGTGCCCCTACGTGCATACTTGGCACATGACGAGTCCCAGCGTGATGCAAAATCAATCTTTTATGATGATTTTAGGATTGAGGAGACGCGAAAATTTGTATTTCTTAAAAGTGTACCGTAAGTAAAAAAAAAACACACCAAAGGTTGAAAACGCTGCTCTAACCTACCTGCTTTCTCACTAGCCTTTTTTAATGTGTGTACATTGTTATTCAACTGAAGTGTTTTTATGTCATTGGAACACCTCGCACTTCTGTGCGTTATTGTTTAAATACAGAAGAAGAACAACATTCAGTTTAGCTTTTCTTTGCAGGCCTACATTGTCGCAAATAATGATATTTTTGTTTGGTCTCATTATTTCAACCCGTTCAGTGTTACCAATGACAACCGTCACAACCACTGGACCATCGCCACCAGTCTCTGGTAAATAACCACATTAATTTTTCAACCACATTTAAGAGTCGTTTTAGTTTCTCGCTTGCTTCGCTCCTTTTCGAAAGATTATAAACAAATGTGATGTTACGTGCATGCATGGCACTAGATGAGTCCAAGAGTGCTGCGAAATTAATCTTCTATGATGAAATTAGGATTGAGGTGACGCGAAACGTTGTATTCTTAGAAGGGTGCCGTGAGTAAAAAGGTAAAAAAAAAGAAAATGCTGCTCTCACCTATTTGCTTCTCACTAGCCTTTTTTTAATTGTTTGTGCATTGTTGTTCAACTGATATTATCATGTCATTGGGTCACCTCGCAATTCTATACGGCATTGTTTAAATACAGAACAAAATTAAAATTCAGTTAAGCTTTCATTGCAGGCCTATACATTGTCGCGAACAATACTATTTTTGTTTGGTCTTATTAATTCAACCCATTCAGTGTATCCAATGACAACCGTCACAACCATTGGACCATCGCCACCATCTTCTGGTAAATAACCACATTATATTTTTCAACAACATTAAAGGGTCATTTTTCTTTCTCGCTTCCTTCGCTCGCTCTAAAAAAATATACACAAATATGCCCTTACGCGCATGCATGGCACTAGATGAGTCTAAGAGTGATGCAAAATTAATCTTCTATGATGAATTTAGGATTGATGTGACTGACGTGAAACTTTGTGTTTCTTAAAAGGGTGCCGTGAGCAAAAAAAAAAAAAAGTTGAAAAACGCGGCTCTACTTCTACGTCGATAATTGACAGGATCCATAAGCCAGGATATAACGCCAAGGTTACTGGGGTGTGCAGGTGGACCACTATACCGGGGTTTCCCCCTTCTCGTTTACGAATAGTGCAGTGGGTTCTTAACGTGCAAAGGTGGTGACTCTCCTCTACACGGGGCCTCTAGTTAACGTCCTATGTTTGTACATTGTTGTTCAACTGAATTGTTTTCATGTAATTGGATGACCTCGCAATTCTATACGTTATTGTTTAAATACAGAACAAAATTAAAATTAAGTTTGGTTTTTCTTTGCAGGCCTACATTGTCGCAAATAATGATATTTTTGTTTGGTCTCATTATTTCAACCCGTTCAGTGTTACCAATGACAACCGTAACAACCACTGGACCATCGCCACCAGTCTCTGGTAAATAACCACATTAATTTTTTCAACCACATTTAAGAGTCGTTTTAGTTTCTCGCTTGCTTCGCTCGTTTTCGAAAGATTGTAAACAAATGTGATGTTACGTGCATGCATGTCACTAGATGAGTCCAAGAGTGCTGCGAAATTAATCTTCTATGATGAAATTAGGTAAAGGTGACGCGAACCTTTGTATTCTTAGAAGGGTGCCGTGAGTAAAAAGGTAAAAGAAAATGCTGCCCTTACCTATCTGCTTCTCAATAGCCTTTTTTAAATTGTTTGTACATTGTTGTTCAACTGATATTATCATGTATTTGGATCATCTCGCAATCCTATACGTTATTGTTTAAATACAGAACAAAATTAAAATTTAGTTAAGCTTTCATTGCAGGCCTATACATTGTCGCGAACAATAATATTTTTGTTTGGTCTTATTAATTCAACCCATTCAGTGTATCCAATGACAACCGTCACAACCATTGGACCATCGCCACCAGCCTCTGGTAAATAACCATATTATTTTTTTCAACAACATTTAAGGGTCATTTTTCGCTCGCTCTCAAAAAAATATAAACAAATATGCCCTTACGCGCATGCATGGCAGTAGATGAGTCTAAGAGTGATGTAAAATTAATCTTCTATGATGAATTTAGGATTGATGTGACTACGTGAAACTTTGTGTTTCTTAAAGGTGAAATTCAAAGAAAATCACAAATATGTCAACTAATGTATCATTAGAAACTGTTAAGCTAACAGATGGCCATCGGACAAGTTTTAGGTCAACTACATATCGGTTGATTTATAACAATACAAATACAACCACCTCCATAGCAGCTGGGATATACGAGAGATTCGCCGGAAAAATAACGATGTTTTAATGACGTCACTATATGGACCAATACTGCCCAAGCAGACGACATCCCATAAAGAATGAACATAATTGCAAAGCTATTATTTGTCAAATTATAATGAGTTTAGTGTATATAAATATAATGGAATGTCAAACCATTCAAAAGGGGATATGACCCGATTCTGATAACTAAAATATTTTGCTTGTAAATACAAAGGATAGGGGTTAATTAACAATTAAAGAAACCAGACTTTCAAATCGAAAACCCCCCGGAATGATATTAAGGACGGCATTTGTTCCCCTTGAAACGCCGAACATACCGCGGTGTGTGCAGCTGAATATACAATGGCGTCTTATTTTGTTTACAAGCGACAGATTCCTTTATTTTTGTATCGCTGCATTTGTCATCAAAATAAAACCATGCGCGGGGTTTAGAGTGTGGCAATATATTATATATTACGCCTGACGGTAGTGAAATAAGAGAAAGAACTCAAGAGAAGATGAAAACACAGGCACTGAAAATGTGTGAGATGTCATGGGACATCGTCTGCTTGTGCAAATCATGTCCATACTGTGATCTCACACATCTCAGCAGCGTTCGGACAGCTCTTTAGGTGCTATGCCGGGGCTGTATTTAAGCGTTTTGTAATTTATAATAATCATTACTTCAAATGTGTCCAAGCATTAAATTTTGATAACCTTGTCGAATCAAAGTTTCAACTTTGCAATAATGAAAATAAAGTTACTTTTTAAAATCAATGAATATCTACTTTAAAAGGGTGCTGTGAGTAAAAAAAAAAGGTTGCAAAACGTGGCTCTACTTCTACTTCTACGTCGATAATTGACAGGATCCATAAGCCAGGATATAACGCCAAGGCTACTGGGGTGTGCAGGTGGACCACTACACCGGGGTTTCCCCCTTTTCGTATACGAATAGTGCAGTGGGTTCTTAACGTGCAAAGGTGGTGACTCTCCTCTACACGGGGCCTCCAGTTAACGTCCTATGTTTGTACATTGTTGTTCAACTGAAGTGTTTTCATGGAATTGGATGACCGCGCAATTCTATACGGTATTGTTTAAATACAGAACAAAATTAAAATTAAGTTTAGCTTTTCTTTGCAGGCCTACATTGTCGCGAATAATGATATTTTTGTTTGGTCTTATTATTTCAACACATTCAGTTCATTCAATGACAACCGTCACAACCATTGGACCATCGCCACCAGCCTCTGGTAAATAACTACATTATTTTGTCTAACCACACTAAAGGGTCATTTTTCTTTCTCACTTGCTTCGCTCGCTCTCAAAACATGTGCCCTTACGTGCATGCATGGCACTAGATGAGTCCCGGAGTGATGCAAAATTAATCTCCTGTGATGAATTTAGGATTGAGGTGGCACGAAACTTTGTATTTCTTAAAAGTGTGCCGTGAGTAATTTTTTTTTTTAAACGGTGCTCTTCTTTTACGTCCATTCTTGACAGGATCCATAAGTCAGGATATAACGCCAAGGTTACCGGGATGTGCAGGTGGACCACTACACCAGGGTTTCCCCCTACTCTTATACGAATAGTGCAGTGGGTTCTTAACGTGCAAAGATGGTGACTCTATTCTGTACACGGGGCCTCCAATTAAAATCCTATACTGCTCTCTCACTAGCCTTTTTTTAATTGTTTGTGCATTGTTGTTCAACTGATGTTCTATCATGTAATTGGATCACCGTGAAATTCTATACATTATTGTTTAAATACAGAGCAAAATTAAAATTCAGTTTCGCTTTTCATTGATTGTCGCGAATAATAATATGTTTCGAAAATAATATCGCTAGTGATATTCGTTTGTCTCGCAATGTGGTCAATAAGGAATCTAAAAGATCACGACGTTTCGTATGCTACTGCAATACTTCGTCAGGTGATGAAAACTATTGTAAGCAAGGGTCTTTTATACTTTACGGGAGGACCGTAAAGTGGTCTAAAATTCGATCGATAATTGGAAACAATAACGCCCAATGCCTATTGGTCGACGCACACGGTGATCGACCAATCACCAAGGCCGCTGGTTCGGCCGCTGGTTCGGCTGATGCACCAGGCCTATTGGCCGACGCATACGGTACTCGACCAATCAACGGGCCGCTGGCTCGGGCCGTCTGCTGAATGGAATCGACCGTTGTTGGCTGGCAGGACGGCGAGTGTCATGGCGGCGTATCGTCCGCATCCAAAATTCGGGGATATCGATCCCGTTGTCTCTGTTGAAATTATTAGGATTGAGACGGATATTGATAGCTTCTTTTACCCTCCGTGTATACCAATGCCGTTCCTGGGAAAGGCACTGAACCCCGTCCCAGTCTGGTTGATGCTGGTTGTCCCAAGCATGTTCGGCTACGGCTGAGTTGTCAGTTCGACGGAGTCTGACGTCCCTCTTATGCTCAGTGATTCACAATACCAAGAATAGATCGTCGGAACCCAGGGATCAGAAGGTATACAAGACTTTTACAGTCTTGCCGTACATTGATGGGGTCTCCCAACAACTCAAGCGCCGCCTAGAGAGCCATGGCATTCGAACGGTTTTCAGATCAGATACCACCCTACGTCAACAACTTACACGCCCCAAGGATCCAATTCCTCCACATAGACGGGACGGCATTGTGTACAACATCCCTTGTAAAGGATGTGATAGATCCTACATCGGTGAAACTGCCCGTCCGATAAAAGAAAGAATCACTGAGCATAAGAGGGACGTCAGACTCCGTCGAACTGACAACTCAGCCGTAGCCGAACATGCTTGGGACAACCAGCATCAACCAGACTGGGACGGGGTTCAGTGCCTTTCCCAGGAACGGCATTGGTATACACGGAGGGTAAAAGAAGCTATCAATATCCGTCTCAATCCTAATAATTTCAACAGAGACAACGGGATCGATATCCCCGAATTTTGGATGCGGACGATACGCCGCCATGACACTCGCCGTCCTGCCAGCCAACAACGGTCGATTCCATTCAGCAGACGGCCCGAGCCAGCGGCCCGTTGATTGGTCGAGTACCGTATGCGTCGGCCAATAGGCCTGGTGCATCAGCCGAACCAGCGGCCGAACCAGCGGCCTTGGTGATTGGTCGATCACCGTGTGCGTCGACCAATAGGCATTGGGCGTTATTGTTTCCAATTATCGATCGAATTTTAGACCGCTTTACGGTCCTCCCGTAAAGTATAAAAGACCCTTGCTTACAATAGTTTTCATCACCTGACGAAGTATTGCAGTAGCATACGAAACGTCGTGATCTTTTAGATTCCTTATTGACCACATTGCGAGACAAACGAATATCACTAGCGATATTATTTTCGATACTATATCCGCAATGAGTAATATATTTAGCAATAATATGTTTGTTTGGTCTTATTATTTCAACCCATTCAGATCATCCAATGACAACCGTCACAACCATTGGACTATCGCCACCAGCCTCTGGTAAATAACCACATTAATTATGCATAAATAATGAAAATGCGCATCTTTGCAAACAATTGTACGCATAGCTTTACGTGTATACATTTAGAGCCCGGAGCAGTTGTCGCCCGATCAAATTTATAATCACCCATATGAAAGGGAATTTCATGACTATAATGGTAAAAGAATAAACACCTTAAACTATTCAAGTAAAATGTTCCAATGGTTTCGAATCATGTCTATCTCAGATACATCATCCACAGGCTCCATTAGTCCAGTGATCCCAGCCGTCATCGTCGTCGTTGTCGTGTTGCTGATTGTCGTTATCTCTGGAGTCATCTGCTACAAGAGAAGGTATCATTTTCTATGTTGCTCTATTCTTTGTTATTTTCCCGTATAATTTTTATCATTTTTATTCCCCTAATTTTTCGGAAACACTAAGTTTTCTTCTCCAAATCAATGAAAAATATCTGAGTTATGGATGGGTAGTCTATAGAGATGATGAGAGAGAGAGAGAGAGAGAGAGAGAACGGGGGTCATGGCATGGAGCTTCTGTAGAAGACAACAAAGGGAGAGACTCTGGAACAATATAGCCAAAGTCGATTGATGTGGAACAGAAACAAACAGAGAAGAAGAGCGTGGTGTGCGTGTGCGTGTGTGTGTGTGTGTGTGTGGGGGGGGGGGGACTTTAATCTTCGTCGATATCATCGTCCTCATTCTTACTTATTAATGACTTATTCCCTCTGATAGGACTCATTGTACATGCACATCAACTCTGTTTGGTTATAGAACGTCCCTTACAGGCAATGCAATACATCCAGACCATCAACCATTTTTGACTGAATAAGGAGACCCATCATTTGTTCTGCAAATCTCTTGCTTTATTATCCCCTTATAAATGCATGTTTCTTCTTGACGTTATTCTACAATTCTTTTTTTTTCCTTTTTAGACAATTATCAAGATCAAAAGATCGGGATTCACACCTTGACGCCCCAGCAACTGATCTCAACCCAAGCTTCCCGACCTCCGCTGTGGACCAAAATGATTACATAGAATGTACAAATGCAATAGAGGGCGCTTCAAATGCTGCCATGCCCTTATCCTCTGACGACAATCAACATAACGAGTACTTTGAACTTTCCACCTCTGTCCAACCTACAAGACAAGGCGACGTGGACATCTACAACGAGGTAGGAGAACAGGACTATAATGTCTTGTTTGGAGGCAAAGAACAAGGAGATTATCACGAGTACAACCTACCAGAAACTGCACAGAAAACACCAAGCGGTCCTTACCAAGATCTTATGAAAGACAGAATAAAGGGAGTAGTAATGTCCTCACCAGACCCTTTGTTAAAAAGGGTTGAACATGCACTGGATGATGATAATGATAAGATCTTTCAGCCTAAAAATAAAGATGTTCCTACTGAAAGGGACAGTCACGCATATCAGGATTTACGTGAAGACGATAGCAACTACACTTCTGTACTCCGAGATGACGGTGCATCTACGAGTCCCCTGGCTAAAAATCCAGCAATAAACCATATTTCCAAGACGCAGACTTTACAGGATCAGGATGAAGAGTACTTTGAACTTCCATCTCTAGTCTCACCTACCAATCATGACAACGGAGACATCTACAACGAGGTAGGAGAACAGGACTACAATGTCTTGTTCGGAGGAAAAGAACAGGGTGACTACCACGAGTACAACCTACCAGAGTGTGCACAGAAAACACCAAGCGGGCCTTATCAAGAGCTTCTTAAAGGGGGGAAGCAGGATCTTCAAACAAAACGTGGCGTTCCAATTGAAACAGTCGACCAAGGCTATCAGGATTTACGTAAAGATGACTTCACCTCGGCTCACCTAAATGCAAAAACACCTACGAAACCTGAGAGCAGTAGTTCTGTTGCGTCAATGAATAATACCTACCAGGCGCTTCAGACCAGTGGTCCTGATTACGCCATCCTGGAGCCAAATACGAATGACCCATGTCCTGCATACCCTAAGTCTGGTTCACTCCCAAACAATGACTACCAAACTCTTGAGAAAAATGAAACTGGCTCCGATGATACTGCCCATGGATTCGATCAAGGCGGAGAGTCCATGAAACAGGAAGCGTCACAAGATAACAAATACCAGCACCTAATAAAAGATGACAACACTCCCAAATCCATGAATGGTAACACCGAGGCAACGGGAAAGGACCAGAGTAGCACCTACGACGTGCTCCAACATGGCCCAAAGACGTCTGGACATCCGCCCTCTGACGGGTATGGTTCTTTAGGTATGACAACTGAGACCGGAGATCTTCATCATCCCGGCGCAGAGCCAAAAGCGATATCCGATTATGAGGTTCCGAAACAGGAAATCTCCGAAGAGCCATACGACCATCTCCAGCGCAAGGAATTGTCAAAAACGGCACCTAACAATCCAGGTACAATGAAAGAAAAATCTGCTGATGACGATGATTACGAGAACCCTAGTAGTTCCCTTGATGATGAGACAAACACCTATCAGACCTTGGACAACCCTGAATATCAAGGAAACGATGAAGACGGTGTCGATGAAAACTATTCACATCTTCAGAGGCCCCTGGGAAACACAGTCCCCTCAGATGAGACCGGCGTTTTGGATATCGGCAATCAGTACGGGAAGCTCAACTTCGCTTATACTTAGTACATAATATTAATTGTTGTATACTGTGAGGTTTTGGAGTCATAAAAATAAGAAGAAATGTGCCCATTCTTCCTGTGAGTCACATGCACAGTACAAAGGAATATGTATATAGGACTACACAAACACGCGGAATGTGTTGTGGCATACAACACTCCAGTTATTTAATGTCATATTTCGAATATGAGGGCATTTGAAGAGCCAGTGTTTTAGGGTTCATTTTTATATGTTACTCTTCCACACTAACGTAAACAGAATGAAAAAAGCTCACAATTATTTTACACCTTCCCAGAACCCAACCGAACCCAACCTCTACTAATGGTTTTGATATCTTTCACACCTTTTCAAATGATTTTTAACCAGAAATGCGTAAACGGGGAAATTATAGACAGTTTAATGCATGCTTCTCAACACAAGTTTAGGTTCCTTATTTCTTAATCCTAAAAGTATTAGGCCTGTTTTAATAAGGAATTTGTATTGTTTATTTTTTTTTAATTTCTTTGAGTCATGCATCCCTGTCTTATGTACCTGCATACCTTTCGACGAATAGTTTTTATTTTAGTTGACTCTCTCCACGAAATGATGAGTTTTAATTGCTGTCATTATGATTTATTCATCTCCTAATCCAGGCCAGCCATTCACCGCATTGAATATCTGTGTCTAAACTTTGTGTGGGTATCTCATCATTTTCATTTTGCATATGATGTTGTCGCCCTCTAGAGAATACACTTTCGTTGTCAAATGTTAAAAACTGCAAAGAGAACATTTGACAACGCGATATAGATTCTCAAGTATTAACAGTATAATTTTGTTTACTTTATGGTTGCATGAGTTGCATGAGTTCGTTTCGAAACAGCACTGATCCGGAAAGGGTGTAGTTTAAAATGTTCAACACCGCACGTCATCTACTGGTGGTGGTCACGGGCCCTTATTTTCAGAGTGTTTGGAAGCAGCCATCGATTGAGAAAGAAGATTGGGAAAGCTGGGATTACATTTTTTAAAGTGGGAGCAGCTTAGTGTTAATCAGAATTTGTTTTCCTCTACACCGTGAGCTTGTTAAAGTGTAACTCTATTTTGCAGCCTGGTTATAACTTACTTATTTAGAATGTTTCTTGAGTTGAGAATGTTGGCAGAAATCCACTGAGCGAGTAGTGTGTATGTGTGTGTATGCGTGTATGTGTGCGTGCGCGCGTGTGTGTGGGTATGTGTGTGTGTGTCCGGGTGTGTTTGAATGAGGGAGGGGGCAGAGAGGAGCAGGACTTTGTTCCTTCTACCAGGAAAATAGCCTCCAGATTTGTTTTAAAATTTGTTATATACATTGTTAAACATGTACAATTGACTTATAAATTATGTTTATCTACTTAAAGTTTACCTTGTTGCTCAGTTATATATACTGCAAACGAGTTTTTGTTTAATTGTGTTTGTGTATAAGCAATTAATGTTTGAAACATTTATTTATTTTATTTAATTGTATGTTGTTCTTGTTTGTTTTACCATGGACCTACTAAGAGTAGTAGGTCCATGGTTTTACATTTGGAGTAATACAAACAATTACTATAACAAAAATATGTAAAAAATTAGAAAAGAGGACAACAGATGGTAAACTCATATCATGCAGAAAATAAAAGGATTGATCTTGAAAAATGAGAGGAAGATCATTATAATCACATTTTAATCACCGTCGTCGTCATCATCATCCACTCATAATTATGATCAGTTACAGTATAGACCTTTTTTCTTGCAATATTACATTGTATGGAAAGTAAGGTCGTAGCGAGATTAATAAGTGCTACACAGAATTTAATCAAGGCTATGCTTATAACTGCATATTAGGAACATAGTCATGATAGTGATACTGATATCATTAATTAGATGTCCCTATACTCGGCCAATCGAACTCGAAATGCAAAGTACTTTTTTCTTATTTCCTTGTTTTTAAAATCTTAGTCAAGGCAACACAATTATTATACAAACAATATACAGTTACTTGTGAAAGTGTTATGCACATAATACAGAACAAACATACTGTACAAACAATGTCTTCTCACGTTCTGCTTGTATATTATTGTGTTTTACATGAATGGATGGTTAAGCTAATAATAGATCGAGCAATATGCATTTTGCATTGAACTGATCATAGTTAAGCATTTGATCTATCCCAAAAGAGGAAGAGATGAAGTAAAATCATTCAATCACTCGATCATGAGAGAGAGAGAGAGAGAGAGAGAGCGAAGAGGAGGAAAGCGAAAGAAGTGGAATAGATTTTAAAAAGCTCTATAAAATAAAGAAATACAGCGACAGGGATGTAGACAGAAATAGATCAGGGAAGTAAGTATGAGGCATAGGGAGATAGAGACAAGGAAAGAAAGGGGGAGACAGAGAAAAAGAGAGACAGAGGGAGAAAGAGAAAGAGAGAGAGAGAGAGAGAGAGATACAGAAGGAGAGGTTCGAAAATGGGCAAGAGATATTAAAGGAAGAAGTTAGGGGAAATTAGAGGAAGGGGAAGGAAAGAAAGATAGATTGATGTATAGAGAGATATATAAAGAGAGAGAGAGAAAGATAGAGACAGAGAGAGAATCGTCATTAGTGGTTTTCTTTTGACATTTTCAGCAAACTTGTCGGCTAATTGGACTAGGTCCTCCACCAATGAAAGCACGTTTAACAAACACCACCTCACCCAGCCTTCCTGGATCGTGACCAGGAGCTACATTTGAAACATTATCCCAGTTTTTCCTTTTTTGTCGTTGGTCAAAGTCATAAATAGGGACTTTTAGATTGAGTGGACGAGAACTTCGTGAACGTCCATTGGTCATGCGTGTCAATGGCAAGCCGTTTTAACATTTATTCCTATTTCTTGATATCTAGAATTACCATTGCTTTACAACAGAAAATCATTTCTTAATATCAAGAATTGAATTCACGCCGCTCTCGTCCACTCAATCTAAAAGTCCCTAGTGCTACGTTCTATACGTCGTAAAATACCCTTCAATTTCACACGGTTCCATGGTTAAGTACAATCACAAAAGAGGAACAGGCAGCATTTTAATACTGACATTTAAGCAGCGTACAAGAAAATGCATTTGTTTGTTCAAATTCGATATCTATTATTGTAAAGGGAAAGCCAAGCTTTCATAAACGACGCACAAATTCAATACAGCATGGTGTATTATGAATTTTGTCGTCAAAAGGGGAAGTGCAGTTGTCCTATATTGACAGTCGATTTAAGAAGTGCGTGGAATCAGCACGGTTCTGGCTATTCAAGAACCATGGATTTAAGAATATATCTTCTACTTTTTGCTGCTCTTACCGGTCTGCGTTTTCCTGACATATGCTTGGGTAAATATTAATCTTCTTCTTCTTCTTCTTCAAAATAATCTGCCTCCTTCACTGCTGAAGATTCTTGCAGATGTGTGCGAGTGCATGTGTGTGGCGACATGGGGATGTCCAGGTGTGCAGGTGAGAGGTGTATATATACATAGTGCCAGTAAAAGAATTGCCGGAATTTACTTCCCCCCGGTCTTTAGTTGTCGCTGGAAGGCTTCCACTAATGATGATATCAATTTTTAAGTTATGAATTTAATTCTTATTATTGATCTTAAAAGAAATCATTTCAAGTAAACAAAATGAATGTGCTTGGTATTCAAGTTTGCTGATGTATTTAGGGACATTGTATTGAATAGTAGCTGTTGGTAATTGCGCCCTATTTAAAGCCACACAGGATTCAGTGTCCATGTGTATTGCATCATAATTCGCCGACATCAGATTTTGTTTTAATTGCCAATTAATGTGTCTATATGTGCTGAGGTCTCTGAAGCACGGGACCCGTGGTTCCATTAAACAACTTGCCTTAATATCTCGAGGGTGAGGGAGATTTAATGTTAATATGAAAATTCCTCATGGTGGAATTTAGGGGCACAGTGCATATTACAAGAGACCTGTCGGTCATAAAAGTGAAGTTCACTCTTGTTGATCGACCACACCTGTTATTGGATAAAGTGTTGCGATTGATCCGGCTCAATCGAATGCAAGTCCTCCAATCAATCGCAAGTGTACAGTCTTGCTTGCTTGCTGGGTGCCTTGCCTGCTCCAGATATTTAATAGCGATGGAGGCTTACCGTCTACTTCTTTCTCTGGTTCTTTGTAAGGCCTAATAACAAAAGTAACATCTTTCTCGTCCAGACTTTTTTTTTAAAGGAGGAGGCAGGGCATTACCATTTACTTTTTTTTCTTCTAAAGATGGCTGCCATGCTATATAATTGTAGCTGGCCAAGCCTATTTATTCACAGATATCGTGCTATGTGAATGTACTGATGCAATGTATGACAAACCACAAATTATTTTTATCACTTTAGAAGCTATTTAAACAACATGTATATCACAGGCTTTTGGGTTTAAAAAAAAAAAATTTGTCTGTCCGACCTAGCAACAACTTAGGTATGCAATCCGCATTCTAAGAAATGACTATGAAATACAACTATTCCTAGCAGGTGACTGTGAGGCGCTTACTTAAGATTAATTTTGTGCATTTAATTGGATATACATTACGGAATTGGGATTCTGTTTACAGGTACGCTACTACCACTAATGTGTGAAGTTACCACTCCTTCGGATACACATCAGACGTATTGCCTCTGTGCAAAGGGTGGAAGCTGTAACACCGGTTGTTTAAAAGGTAAATATAAGTATTTTGTTTCAAAGAACTATTTCACAAATCCTTATCGGGCTGACATCAATTGAAAAAGTATAGGTAATTAATGATAGATTAATTTTTTCTAGCGAAAACAAAAGAGAGGAAACAATCGAAAAGGAAAGCAGCATTGATAGGAATAATCTCCATTCTACACAATTTAGTTCAGAAGATAAACAAAAAAATATATTAGCGGTGATCTTCATACTATTGGTTTTCTGCATTAACCCTGATGTATCACTGTTATCATGAAGGAAAAAGGAAGATAATTAGATGTTTAGAACACTAACAGTATAGCTTTTGCTAATGTCGGGATACTCTCGGTTTTGTTCTTCTATTCATAGACGAGATACTCGTTTCAAGGAGCTTTGGGATGACATGCAATGGAGGCTCACCAGATGGAATATATTCATTTATATTAAAGCACATCCAACCTACGTCATCAGGGTCACGTGGTCTTCTTTCAAGAATCACGAGAAGTAAAAAAACTATATCGAGTTTAAAGGTGGACGACACAGACGAATTCGATGGTCCATGGTATAGTGTTTGCATATGAGCAACACATGGAAATCACTTTATCTGGCAAGCTGCTGTCTGACATTGAAGATGAGATCAAAATGATCAGCGTCACTTCTGAAGACGTCGAACTTAGTCAAAACAGCGGTAAGGAAAGAGTGACAAGTAAAGCTTAATCATGGTTTCTCCTCCTATCCTGAATTTTTCGAATATGAGGAGGAGAGAGGGGGGTCCATGTTATTTGATAGCTTAGTGTTGAGAAAGACAACCAATTTTGCTTAAAATGTTGGTTTAACATCAGAAGTTAGTCTGCAGCCCAGGGGGGGGGGGGTAGATTAGGTTTGGACGGGGGTGGGCCGCTGAAGCCTCGAAACCCCTACCCAGTTTTAAGGGTCATTTTGGGGGATTTTTTTCGAAGTAAACCCCATTGAAAGACGGACCCATGTTTAGGAATATTTTGTTTAAAAATGGGACCCATGTCTAGGAATTTTTGGTGAAAAAGTGACAATCTTCCCTCCCCCCACCCATTTTACCATATTAATTTCCTTGTGTGAGAAGTGTGGCTATATTTTAAATGTTACATTTACATTTTTGGCAAGCTATATCTAACTTATACCCAGCTTGACTATTAATACAAATAAAATATTTAAAACAAAACAGATAGGGCTAGTATCGTAGCGCTTACAGTCACAGAATCTGTTTAGATTTGGGAAAAATTAGTTCATATTTGTCACTTTTTATTTGTCTTATGTTGGTGTTTTTTTTTGTTGTTCAAAATTACAGATGTCATTGATTTACTGGATTCATCAGCTGGGGCCCAGTGTTTTCAGAATAACGGTGAGAAGTTAAAACAAACGGACTATCAAGGTCATTTTCAAACTAAGTTTTTACATTACGCACTACGGAAATACATTTTAAAAATTGGGGTGTCGTGGTATACTGGTTCAATCCAGGAGTGGAAGGTTCCAATCCCAGTTCTGTCACCTTCCAACCAAATATGAAATGGGTATTCGGCAATTGTTATGGTAATAATAATTGCAGGGCCCACAGATATAGCGGTATTAATACTGATGGGGCCATCATCCATACATAACAGAATAACATCAATTTCTCATTCTAATTATTACGAAATTGAAACAGGGGGGGGGGGGTAAGAGCACTTTTGGGGGGCCGGGGGGGGGGCACGTCCCTGTTTTTCAGTCCATTTTTGGCGAATTTGGGGCTGATTTCAACACTTTTTTGGAGGGCCGGGGGCACGTGCCCCCTGTGCCCCCCTGGATCCGCCACTGTACATTATGGCAGAAGCAGAAGAAAATTCGGTCTTGTGGGATATCAGTCCAAAAGAGCGCTCTGAAAAGTGGATAGGGTACTAACGGGGCCGATATCTAGTAGGCCGTCGTTGTAGTGAACCCTAAAACAAATTTTCAGCGGAAATACTTGATCAGTTTCGTGAGCACTTTGCTGTCGATCACTGCCTACCTAAATCTTTCATTCTTTCTTCTGGTTCATACAGAAAACATCTATGTCTGTAACCACACAGCCGTCGATATCATTTTGATATCGGTCTGCAACAACGAAAGAGATTGCCGCCGGTTTAGATGTCCATGGAGGCCGAGAATTATTACGATTAGCATGAATAACGGTAGACCAAGGGTAAACTGCAATACGCCCTCCCTGGAACAGCCAAGCCACCAAATATGGGTAACGAGCCCGGCAACGAGCCACTTCTACAAAAGAGTTAATCCCATCAGGTCGTTTTCTGATAAACTGGCACTGCTAGATAATTGACACTAGGTCATGCTTTCTTTATATAGAAGTTGAGAAAAATGAAGTTTACATAATTATGTACGTAAACAGTGCTAAATCCCTGGGGAAGACTTAATCGTTTATGCCTGGATTACATTTGTCCCGGACGCCGTACGATAAATTAGTCTACGATTTTTCGTAGACATCGTAGGAGGCTACGGGCTACGA
The DNA here is from genome assembly GCA_035222895.1 of Strongylocentrotus droebachiensis. NCBI lineage: Eukaryota > Metazoa > Echinodermata > Echinoidea > Camarodonta > Strongylocentrotidae > Strongylocentrotus > Strongylocentrotus droebachiensis. The sequence continues at coordinate 119,321 of JAVYIG010005438.1, forward strand.
TGTTTGTGTTTACATTATCTACGAGCATCGTGCCATTTATTGTATTGGCCCTCGGGGGCAGGCCGGGACAAATCCGTACAGAGGCTGCTCGGACATTGTACGGAAATCGTGCAATTTGAATGAAGTAGCCATGCAGTCTCCGCAGCCTCCGCACGGAAATCGTACGGAGCCCGTGCAGCTTCCGTGCAAAGGTTGCGCGTAGAAGGCGCGGGTTGACTGCTCAATATCACGGATACTGCACGGGCAGCGAACAGCAACCTTGCGATAGCTGTGCAATGGCCGTGCGAATGCCCCACGAGTCTACAATCTCTGTACGATTTTGTTTGCCCCCATATTCACCGAAAAATCGTACGTTTGCTGCCCAATCAGTGCGAGGCCTCCGGGCGATGCCCGTGAGGGGATTGTGCAATGCCACCTACGACATGTATACGGGCTACGGGCTTACGATTTTCTCAAATTTGTTTAACTTCTCGCGAAACAAAATCGTAAAGGCTGCGGAGCCCGTGAATCCGTACGAAAATATCACGGCCGCCTCCTGCCTCCGCACAGAGGCCGCACGGAAAAGGGAATACGGGCAGGATACGGGCTCCGTAGACTAATCGCAGGCCAAATGTGATCCAGGCATAAATATCAAAATTTAAGATTTCTTCATTACAACACGTTACAAACGGGGCCCCTTTTCTGTGATCTCGTGCTCCGTCTTTCTACATTTTAGCCCCCTTTCCATCAGATCGAGCCCTCTCTGCCTGTCAATCTCTGTTCATAATACCCCTCTTGTAACGGAACACTTGATCGTCCTTGCTGTATTCAATCACTTTGGAATTAAGATACCATAAAGTAATGATCCATAATGTGCGTATTCATCAATTTATTTTTATTTTTTAACACGTGCATAACGACCTCTTATTTGCCCCTCGATGTTATTATATACCTTTAGGTCATTATAATCCGTTTAAGAAATTTTAGTTGTGTTTTGTCCCATGTTCGAATTTACTAGATTACGATTGTTTTATGTTAATTATCGAATCAATATAATTCATGTACATGCTTATGACGAAATTGAAATCTTTCAAATCAAATAAATTTCTTACCGACAGATCACAGTCGTCGAAGACGTCCATGTTCACAATATAACACTTCACCTGTTGTCATTCACCGATTTGAGTCCAGCCGTGACGACAAGCGCCGACACGACAACACAACCGCTGCCATCGACGGTCGAGACGACTACAACTACCACTAGAAGAATAACCGAAGCGATAACGACAGAGGGTACAACATTGGCAGCAGCAACGACACAACAAGAGCCAGGAACTACTGAAAGAAGCGTAGTACAGCCATCAACAGGTAAACATGTGGCACTAATTACTCTGGCTTTTATCTTCTTTAATTCACTTGTGCGCCTCGTAATAGAAGTTCTAGATAGTTCGAGCCCCCATACTATTGCCTTCTTGTATTCTTCCTCTTTTTCTTTTTCTCCTGTTATTCTATACTTTTTTTTCTACCTATTCTTTCTTCTTCTGCTCTTAGTCGTGTCTTTTTCTTTTTCTTCTTCTTCTTCCTACTTCTTTCTTTTTCTTCTTTCTTCTTCGTCTTCTTCTTTCTTCTTTTTCTTCTTCTTCTTCTTCTTCTTCATCTTCTTCTTCTTCTTCTTCTTCATCTTCTTCTTCATCTTCTTCTTCTTCTTCTTCTTTTTCTTCATCTTCTTCTTCTTCTTCTTCTTCTTCTTCTTCATCTTCTTCTTCTTCTTCTTCTTCTTCTTTGTTGTAAAAGGACGTGTCTCGAGCGAGCTCCAGAGTTTTTGTAAGTTTTGTCGGAATTATACTGTTTATAATTACAGTTTTAATACTAGTGTACTACTAGTACACAGTACAACCATACCAAACCAAGTCCACCTTTCTTGTGTGTTAATATTTGTAGTTTTTATGCTTTTTTTGTGGTAACCTTGTGTAAGAATTTTTTGGCCACTATGGCCAGTGAAGCCGAACAGGCCTCCCGGGATAAGCCGGGGACCAGCTCGGCTCAAAATACCGTTCCTGTTTCTGCTGCCGAGCCGTTCAAGGTCGTAAGCAGAAACAATGGTATCGGTTTTGGTTCTGCAGCACATGTTCCTATTCATGATTACATAAGAGCGTTTGTAGACACCATTCCAGCTCATTGTATAGTGTCTGCCTCTCGTATCAGTAACCAACGTATTGCTATGTATCTGAATTCCAAAGAAGCAGTCTTGAGTGCCGTTAACAATGGTTTGACCTTTAGAGGCGCATTCATACAAGTCTTACCTTTGGTTTTGCCCACAACACGTCTCACACTATCTAATGTTTACACAGAAATTCCGAACTCTGTTCTTGTAAAACAAGTTTCTGCTTTTTGTAAAGTAGCCTCACAGATTCGTCCCATCCCTATTGGTTTCAAGGATAAACAACTAGCTCACATCATGTCCTTCCGTCGACAAGTCCAGGTGCTGCTTACTCCGAATGTTACCCTACCCGATTTCGTTAACTTTATCTACGCAGGCACCAATTATCGCGTTTTTCTTTCCACTGAGGCGGCTCGCTGTTTTGAGTGCTCCGGCTGGACATATCGGCAAGAATTGCAAAAAAACCGCTCGGCCAAATGAGTCCGCAAACTCTGCCCTTACGTCAACACAGGCAAAAGGAAAATCTGACCCACGACATCCCCCCAAAGTGTCTAAACCCTTACGGTCTGAACCTGAAACCCTTAATCTGAGGGCGTCCCCAGTACACACAGAAAAGCCTAGCGGCTCCAGCCCTAGGCCCGCCTCTTCGCGTTCAATGGTTGACGAAACCGCTGAAGGGGCCCTTGCGCGTAGGCCTACAACTCCGGTTGCGATAGTTTCCCGTAGCATTAATAATAGTCCATCTAGCAGCTACCCCACAGGCAGTAGCCAGGACAAAGTTCCTCCTCTCGTAACCCCCACAATTTCTTTGACCCAAACCCTTTGCGACCCCATCTGGGGAGCACCGCCCGCCCCGTCCAGACTTTTCGCAGATGTTGTTAAAAGGAAACAACCTCCCGAACCTTCTTTGGTAGACTCCCCTAAACTTACTCCAATTGTGTCTGCTACCCCACCGCGGAAACTAATGAGAAAAGTTTCCTCTCCCGTGACCTCAGAACCTCCCTCCCCTGTATCAGTATCGCTCCCTGCGTCACCAATCCCACCCTCTCCCGCTTCCACGGTAGACACTGTCGACACTGATGACGTGGCGGTATGGGATGATACACAGACTGACGATGAATCCTTTGACTGGGCCTCCTCTTTTCCGTCCAGTCAAGGACCCCTCTCTTCAAAGGAAATTTGCAAATTTCTAAAGATTGTCAAAGCACGGAAAAAACCTCTAGAGGTAGCGAGAAAATTCACTTCCAACATATCAGGACTTGTAAGACAACTTAGACCCCTGAGGAACAGTCCTCTGTTTACTAAAAGTACACAGCAGAGGATTTACAAATTGATCAAAAATTTAGATATCTAATATGGCCATCTTCTTATGTAATATGAGCGTAGACCTGCATGCCTTTTCCTCCCTTTTTATGACGCTGTCGTTGCTCACCCTTAATACTGGAGGTTGCTCCAATGCCATGAAGAATGCTTCAGTGTTTAGTTATGTTGATAATATTGCGTTTGATTCTGACATTGTGTTTCTACAAGAAATTAATGACCTCTCCCAGAATTCTCAATGTTGGAATTTGTGGTCATCCTATAAACCTTTTTGTGCCCCCGGGCATAATCGAGGATCCGGAGTAGCTACCCTTGTGAAGAACAATCTTTGTAGTGATATTGACTCCTTAGTTATACTTAATAGCCACATTATATATGTTAAAATTGAGTTCGATGGTGGTATGTATCATTTATATAATGTGTTAATGCCACAAGATGACGGCCTTGCTATTAAAGCTGTTCATCTTCTTGCGTATCATGTTAATCAGTGCAGTGATGGTGTTATTATTATTGGTGGTGATTATAACTGTACCCTATCTCCATCATTAGACAGATTGTGCATGCCTAATGAGCATAGACCTAAGTTATCTTCTGCCCTCAAGGAAGTGATTGATAGTAATAAACTATGTGATACGTCGCGCAGACTTCACCCTCATGAAAAGAAATACTCTTGGCATAGGAACAACCCTCACAGCGTTAATGGTGTTTTTAAAGCCAGACTTGATCGTTTTTATGTGTCTTTTCCCCTAATACCTTCATTGCACTCTTGTCGTATTCTACCTTGTACTCTCTCTGATCACTGTGCGATTTCCCTGAAAATTAAAATTCCCCCACAGAAGCCAAGAGGATGTGCTTTTTGGCATTTTAATAATTCCCTTCTTGATGACAATGACTATAGAAGTATTATTAGTCATTTCTGGACTGACTGGCAAAATAAAAAAGCCGACTTTCCTAACATTCTGTCATGGTGGGACTTTGGTAAATCCCACATTAAGGTGCTCACTCAATGCTCAAATGTACGGATCTAAGTTAGCCAATGAGAAGAAGGAAACGATATTGAATATCAATACAACCATCGACGAACTGCATTCTTCGCCTGAATTCACGCCTGATATCCAGCAGGCTCTTGCTGAACAAAGAACTGAACTAAACATTCTCCTTAAGAATCAAGCCAAGGGTGCTCTTGTAAGGTCACGTTTTCAATATGCTAATGAGATAGACACTAGCTCATCCTATTTTTATGGTCTTGAAAAATCAAACTCTACTTTTAAAACACTCTCTCGTACCCGTCTCCCTTCGGGTAACATTACAGAGGATCAGAACGATATTAAAATTCACGTTCGGAATTTTTATAAGAATTTGTACTGTCGTGTACCTATTGATGAAAATTCGGTTGATACTATTTTATCTGATCTATCGAAACTCAACCCTGAGGATTCAAAACATCTTGACGCTCCTTTGTCATTCAATGAACTTGATATTGCTGTCACACAGCTCGGCAAAAATAAATCGCCTGGTCTAGATGGACTTTCTTCTGAATTCTATCAGACTTTCTGGCCCTTGATAAAAAATGATCTCTTCTCTGTATTACAATATGCCATAAGTACTGGAACCCTCCCACATACTTTTCGTAGAGCAGTGATTACGTTGATTCCAAAAAAAGGAGACCTGGCAGACATTGCAAACTGGCGACCAGTCTCTCTTCTAAATAATGATTACAAAATTTTTGCAAAGATACTTGCCAATAGATTGAAACATTATATTACTAACATTGTATCTGAAGACCAAACGTATTGTGTTCCAGGTCGAACGATTTATGACAACTTAAATTTGATCCGAGACATTGTACACTTCTCTAATTGCAATGATACCCCTCTTGCAGTAGTTAATTTGGATCAAAGGAAAGCCTTCGATAATGTAGATCATAATTATCTCTTCAATACCATGAGAGCTATGGGCTTTGGAGAATATTTTATTTCTTGTATTCAACTTTTGTATAATGACGCAGAGGGCTTAGTCAAAGTGTGTGGATCCCTCACTGCGCCTTTTCCTTTTCAAAAAGGCATACGCCAAGGTTGCCCTTTATCTGGCTTTTTGTATTCTATAGCCATAGAACCTTTTCTTCACAAGTTAAAAGTTAATCTTTCATCGTGTTCTTTCTCCTTACCCAACACAGATATGAATGTCTCGGTATCTGCGTATGCGGATGATATATCAATTTTTGTCACTGAAGACAAAGGCTTTGATATTATTCTAGATACATATAACACTTTTAGCAAGGCCTCGGCTGCCTGTCTTAATTATGTTAAATCTCAAGGACTGTGGGCCGGATCATGGTCGAAACGTAGAGACAGGCCCCTTGATTTCCTGTGGAATTGCGAAGGTCTCCTCTTTCTTGGAGTTCATCTAGGAAATAATAATAATTATGTAAACAAAAATTGGTCAAAGTGTAAAGAAAAACTGAGTAAGACTCTATCTCGTTGGAGCTCCCTTTCTTATAGTTTGTCCTTTAAAGGCAGAATCATTATTGCTAATCAATTAGCTGCATCTAAACTTTTCCATTGTCTTGCAGTTTTGTCTCCCCCTCAGCAAACACTAATTGAACTCCAAGAAATGCTTATTAATTATGTCTGGTCTGGTAAACGACATCTTTTAAGAAAGCAAATTCTGTTTCAACAACCCAACAAAGGTTTGGCATGTCTCCAAGCACGAACCCTTACATTTCGTTTTGCCTTTTTACAGCGTTATCTCAATCTCTGTTCTCATCCTGCGTATGCCCTTTGTTCTCATAATTTTCGCAGATATAAGAAACTAAATCTTGATTTTCCTTTGTTTCTGACTGAATTAGACCCAAAGTTTTATACCAGCCTTCCTTGTTTCTATTCGGAAATTTTGCGTGCTTGGATTACCTCTGGAGCAAGCGTCGAGACATCGTCCTTTACTGTCAACCATGTGTTAAACATTCCCTTGAATTATTATAAATTTCTTCAATATACACTGGATGGCGACAAGATCTTCCCTGTTAGACTATTTGCATGTGGAATCAAACTCGTCAAGCATCTTGTAAACCCGAACAACGGTACCTGGCTCCGAGCAGACGAGGTCGTCATTGCCTCCACCTTGCAGCGTCCGTCTTTACGCCTTTTGGAACTTGACCTCTCTCGACTTCACAAAGAGATTTCCGGTTTGTTTCCTAGATTTTTTTCGAACAGCGGACTAAGACTGTCAGCAGCTTCAGCTTATCTTTATAATCTGACTGAACCTGTTACCTCTCCGTTCTCGATCATAACTAAAGACAACAAGAACATTCTTGCCACGCCGACTAAATCGATATATCGAATCTTCAACCGTGCTATTAACTTTCTTCCTAGAGCTCAAGTTACTCATTGGCACGAGGCTGGGTTACTTTCCCCTTCTAAACTAATCAACTGGACTGAAATCTACTGCTATCCATCATCTAAGAAAGATGGGGACACTCAGTACAAACTATTACACAATGTTCTTCCGTCGCTTGCCGTTCTTCATCATCTTAATCCCGATATCTCCTCTTCATGTGGATGGTGTGGCAAGAAGGGAACTATTCTACACCTCTTTATCGAGTGTACTTCTATACAACCGGCCTTGGATCTTCTTCATCATCTTCTGTCAAGTCTTCTACCCGAAGTAAACATTGACTTTGACCTCTACTGGACTCTGGTTCCACATGCAAGAGGTCGTAACAGGGAGGCCGTGCGCCTATCCAACTTTTTTATTGTCATTCTTAAAAGCACATTATATTGGCTTTATCGTACCTCTCGTTTTCTTGATCCACTTCCTTTTTGGAAACTTAGAATCAAGAACAGAGTCATTCTTGATTATGAATTTCACAAATTACAAAACAATTTGGTGTTATTTCATAAGATATGGTCGTACAATAATGTACTCTTTCTTTCAGATGATATTGATCTCACATGGTTGATTTAATTGTTGTTTGTGATAAGTTTGTCTTGAGAAGAAGCTCATAGTTGGAAGTTATGAATTCCCATAATTTAATCGTTTTGAAACACTCTATGGATGTGTAATCATTTGTAATCAGTGTTTAGTACAATTCATGTTTTTTCTCAATTTCTACCGTCGAAATTATTGTTTTTTTATGAATTGTTTAATGGTTACTTTCTCATGTATTACGTACTACTTGTTGTTGATTATTGGTATATGATTCACAAACACTTATTATATTAAGTGCATCACTGTTATCTTTTTTATCTGTTTTATTTATTATATGTATTGTAAATAAAGTTTTACTTTCAAAAGTCAAAAAAGTCTTCTTCTTCTTCTTCTTCTTCTTCTTCTTCTTCTTCTTCATCATCTTCTTCTTCTTCTTCTTCTTCTTCTTCATCATCTTCTTCTTCTTCTTCTTCTTCTTCTTCTTCCTTTTCGATCGTAGTCTTCTTTTTCTTCTTCTTTAACTATCTATGATTATGAATGCTTTTGTTAATTGATCTGTAAACCTTTTTTCCGAATGGACAATAAATACTTATTTCACTTTTATATGATCAAGCTCAATTAATGTCATTAAGTGGGTCCCGTCTTATCTATGGTCCAGTGTTTAATTACCTTAATTAAATCATCAAATATACACATTTTTGCGAAATCTTGTTTAAATGACATGTAATACATCATTGGTAATGTTCACACAGTTCAAAAGGTAATGGACAATGCCTTATTACCTCAAAGTGATTTCAAGGCCGATGTGAGAAACGTATTATTTGCTGAATATCCTCCACAGAATCTATTAATCCAGTGATCCCAGTCGTCATCGTCGTCGTTGTCGTGTTTCTGATTGTCGTTATCTCTGGAGTCATCTGCTACAAGAGAAGGTATCATTTTCTATGTTGCTCTATTCTCAGTTGTTTTCCTGTATTATTCTATCATTCTTAATTCCAGAATGTTTCGGAGCACGAAGTTTTCTTCTTCAAATTAATGGAAATTATGTGAATTCTGGATGGGTAGTCGACGGAGATGATCAGACAGAGAACAAGAAAGAGAGAGAGAGAGAGAGAGAGAGGGAGAGAGGGGGGAAATAGATGGGTGGAGAGACCATGGCATGGAGCTTATTTTGAAGGCAACAAAGGAAGAGAGTCTGGAACAGTATAGCCAACGTCGATTGATGTGGCACAGAGACAAACAGAGAAGAAAAGCGAGGTGTGTGTGTGTGTGGGGGGGGGGGGGGTGAGGACTTTAATCATCGTTGATATCATCGTCCTCATTCGTACTTATTAATTACTTATTCCCTCGGATAGGACTCATTGTACATGCACATCAACTCTGTTTCGTTACAGAACGTCCCTTACAGGCAATGCAATAAATCCAGACCATCAACCATTTTTGACTGAATAAGGAGACCCATCATTTATTCTGCCAATCTCTTGCTTTAGCGTGCTTTTAAAATCATGCATCTTTTGACTTTATTCTCCTATTCCTTTTTTTCCTTTTTAGACAATTATCAAGATCAAAAGATAGGGATTCACACCTTGACGCCCCAGCAACTGTTCTCAACCCAAGCTTCACTACCTCCGCTGTGGACCAAAATGATTACATAGAATGTACAAATGCAATAGAGGGCGCTTCAAATGCTGCCATGCCCTTATCCTCTGACGACAATCAACATAACGAGTACTTTGAACTTTCCACCTCTGTCCCACCTACCAGACAAGGCGACGTGGACATCTACAACGAGGTAGGAGAACAGGACTACAATGTCTTGTTTGGAGGCAAAGAACAAGAAGATTATCACGAGTACAACCTACCAGAAACTGCACAGAAAACATCAAGCGGACCTTACCAAGATCTTATGAAAGACAGAATAAAGGGAGCAGTAACTTCCCCAACTGACACTTTGTTAAAAGGAGTTGAACATGCATCGAATGATGATAATGAGAAGATCTTTCAGCCTCAAAATAAAGGTGCTCATACTGAAAGGGACAGTCACGCATATGAAGATTTACGTGAAGACGATAGCAACTACACTTCTGTACTCCGAGATGACGGTACATCTACGAGTCCCGTGGCTAAAAATCCAGCAATAAACCATATTTCCAAGACGCAGACTTTACAGGATCAGGATGAAGAGTACTCTGAACTTCCATCTCTAGTCTCACCTACCAATCATGACAACGGAGACATCTACAACGAGGTAGGAGAACAGGACTACAATGTCTTGTTCGGAGGAAAAGAACAGGGTGACTACCACGAGTACAACCTACCAGACAGTGCACAGAAAACACCAAACGGACCTTATCAAGAGCTTCTTAAAGGGGGGATGCAGGATCTTCACGGTCAAACGAAACGTGGCGTTCCAATTGAAACAGTCGACCAAGGCTATCAGGATTTACGTAAAGATGACTTCACCTCGGCTCACCTAAATGCAAAAACACCTACGAAACCTGAGAGCAGTAGTTCTGTTGCATCAATGAATAATACCTACCAGGCGCTTCAGACCAGTGGTCCTGATTACGCCATCCTGGAGCCAAACAATGACTACCAATCTCTTGAGAAAAATGAAACTGGCTCCGATGATACTGCCCATGGATTCGATCAAGGCGGAGAGTCCATGAAACAGGAAGCGTCACAAGATAACACATACCAGCACCTAATAAAAGACGACAACACTCCCGAATCCATGAATGGTAACACCGATGCAACGGGAAAGGACCAGGGTAGCACCTACGACGTGCTCCAACATGGCCCAAAGACGTCCGGACACCCGCCCTCTAACGGGTATGGTTCTTTGGGTATGACAACTGAGACAGAAGATCTTGATCCCGGCGCAGAGCCAAAAGCGACATCCGATTATGAAGTTTCGAAGCAGGAAATCTCCGAAGAGCCATACGACCATCTCCAGCGCAAGGAATTGTCAGACACGTCACCTATCAATCCAAGTATAATGATAGACAAATCTGCTGATGACGATGATTACGAGAACCCTAGTAGTTCCCTTGATGATGAGACAACCACCTATCAGTCCTTGGACAACCGTAAATATCAAGGAAACGATCAAGAGGGTGTCGATGAAGACTATACACATCTTCAGAGGCCCCTGGGAAACACAGTCTCCTCAGATCGGACCGGCGCTTCGGATATGGGCAATCAGTACGGGAAGCTCAACTTCGCTTATGAGTCTAAATAATAGTACGAATATACCAAGGAGAAGAGAAAAGGGAGAACGATATTTTGATTCGCATGCTCAATTCTGACAACTTAGTAGAAACCATTTTGGTCACCATTTAAATAATGTAGTACGATAGCTTTACGGAAAAGACTTCTCGCAAATTTAAACAGAAGACATTTAAACTGCTATCATTGAATGGCACTTAATCATAAGTAAACATTTCTAATAAATATGAATGGTAGAAAATTGTAAAAAATAGCCAAATTCTGTGATAATTATTTCCCTTTTTTCATAAGCAGCAAGAAAGCAAATCATATACATTATATCGACCGAACTCGGATTCAATCGGACACACTCTGATGCTCAATTTGTGTTGTGTGATTGCCCCCCCCCCCCCTTAACAAAAAAGATGACTCTGAGCAACTGCTTTCAAGGACGGTCTTAGTTGAAATTAGTTTACAATTCAAATAATAATGATAACAATAACTTCATTTATATTGCGCACGAATCCATCCCAGGGGATGGTCAATACAGACATTCATACTACAATCTGATGTCTGTGCTCATGATAGCCTAATAATCCCCCCCCCCCCACATACATCGCTACAACTTTCTAAAATATAATTTGCTTCCATCTGAGGGCGTCCTTGTAAGCTGTTGCTCAGGATCATCGATGTATGTAGCAGCATCGTCCAAGTTGGACACAAAACGGCGCCATGTTGCTTTGTCGGGCAAGGGCAGAACAAAGAATGTGCATCGGAGTGTATCCAACTGAACCCCAGTTTGGTAGATCTGTGTGTATGACTGCATGGCTCTGTTATTGTGTATGGTAAATGGGAAGTAATTATCACTGATTTGGGATATGTTTAAACCTTTTCACCCCTCCAGGTTATCCCAATTTTCACGTATTATTAAGTGCATATTGATATTACGTCGGCCTTATGCCAAAAGTCCTTAACTGCTTTTGACCATTCCGAGATAATCGCGTTTAAAGGTTTTGGCCTCTCTAATAATCAAAAGTTTGTGGTCTTTTTTTTGCTTTTGAAGCCAATTTCGATAAATGTGTTAAGTTATTAAGTTTTACATGAAATGTGTTAAATTTGTTATAAAATATTCAGAATTGTACATGCTATGTGCAAAAAACATGTTAGGGCCTTTTTGGCATAAGGCTTGAATGTACTACTATGTAGCGTATGTTATGCCAGAAGGGCCGTAACCTACTCGGCATTATGCCAAAAGGGGCGTAACCTACGCGGCGTTATGCCAAAAGTATTGTATATTTCACAGTGTTTAATTGACAAATTCAAACTGATTGTAACCTTCTCCAATACCCCAATGTGGGTGACATGAGAATAAATTGTCATTGTCATTGTCATTGTCATTGGCATAAGGAATTTTTTTTGTTTCGCAACACCTTTGGTTTGCCAGAAAGGCCCTCCTAACGCAAATGGATCATCCGTGTAGGTTAAGGCCCTTTTGGCGTAAGGAAAAAGATGAGATACGCGTTAAGGCCCTTTTGAAATTCATAATTATCTTCATAAATAAATCGAATTTCAACAAGTGAAGCACATCATTTTAAAGAGAATGATAAAATCTACAAGGTGATATTAATAACTCAATAACCCCCAAAATCGGGTTAAGGCCCTTTTGGCATAAGGCCGACGATTATACGGGTTAAAATATTGCCCGTTGCAATAAGTGGAAGTTTCCTGCCTATTTTTGTTGACGAAATGACAACTAATGGGCATATTTATGATACTACAAACGTATCTTAATAGTTGCACTTGAAACATACATTTTTAAATGTTCTTGGTTTCAACGAGTTGCACTATAAAGAATACTATTAACGAGCGGTGAAGGAAACATGTTTATTTGTATATGTTATTGGAGACACAGGATAAAAATAATTCTATTTCTGATATTGTATAAAATATGTATATATGTAAGCATACAGCAGCTGTTAATGTTATAATTGTTAATAAACTTTTGATGACTGTGGTATCATTCATTATTAGCCGCAGTAATTCATCCCTTGGAATTAAGTTATATTTGCCAACGCAAACATAATTATGTGGTATGGGGGTTGATGAAAAAATCAATACCAAGAAAAAAACATAGATAAGTGGTAAGAGAGTTACATTTTGAAATGAAAAGAGGGACAGAGAAAGAGGGATAGAGAAAAAGAGAGAAAGATAAGAAAGAGAGAGAGAGGGGGGGGGGGCGATGGAGTATGTGATAAAAAGAGAAAGCATAGATAAACTTCAAGGCTTAAATCGTGGGAAATATAAATGACTAAAGCGCAGCGTGTTCAAAAGGTCAGTTGAGGCAAATGAGAAATGGAGCTAGGTGAAAAGAGAGAAAGGGGTATCTTTTTTTTTTTTTTTTTTTTTGGGGGGGGGGGGGAGGAGTGCGAAACTAAGATACAATTGACAGACGAAATGGATCTTATATTTATAATATTAATTACGACAAGGCTATATGTCCAGCCAGATATACAGAATTGTCCGCTGTCTGCAAATACAAACATGTTTATACAATCAAATCTACGTGCTTGCATAATTACATCATGACGCAAAATTTTCATTTTCAGAAAAGTTTTATGCTTTGTAATTCAACAGTCCTTTCATTTGGATCACAAACTTTCGGCTTTTCCTAGCGTTAAGTAACGTTAGAAGTAAAAAATTAAAATGGAAAAATTTGTGAAATAAATCAATGATCTGTTTAGTTTGATTACAAAGCAAGAAACTTTGCTTTTTTTTTTTTTTCATGCAAGTAATGACCATAGAGGGGTTTGGAGGAATGCATATCAAGGATCGATCTGTCCACACCCGATAGTATTATTTCAAATCTTTTCTTTTTTTTAAGAGAGAAAAAAAAATGGAAAGAAAAGAAAGAAAGAGAAACTTAGTGAGAAAGAAAGGTGGAAGAAATGAAGAATACAAACATTAAAAAATATGAATTGGAAGAGAACGTAAGATCATATAGTTTAAAGGGCGAACAAATCTTTTGAACTGTGATCGCAGAATATTATTGTTACCGCGTTCATTTCCTCAATTTCATGCTATTAGTCCTGCTCCAATGAATTAATTTCCTTAGCAGAGAGAAATTAGTTCTTATGTTATACTGTACAGGAATGTATTTTGGAGGTTATCAGACAACTGTTGTGATACGTACAACGAAAAGGGCTAGGCTAGGGTAGAGTGCATGTGTGTGCATATAAACATTTTGGTTTAAACATTATATTAAAGACGTGTACAATCATATTTACGTCTAAAGACAGACCTTGAACATCACAATCCGGAAAAATAATATGTTTCCTGATTGTGATGTTCAAGGATATTATTGTGATGTTCAAGGATATTATTGTGATGTTCAAGGATATTATCCATGTTTCAGTTTCGTAACTGTGTTTGTCCGGATCAGTTTGGAAGGCGAGGCCAGTGAGTTGAACGAGTGAAGTAGGGAATGATTAATATTCTGTACCATTTAGTAAACTAGTTATCTGTTTACTCAGTTCAACGCATTCTCCTTCAGCAGAATCACCGAGCCGGGCCATTCATACAATAAAGAGCCATCCTTAGAAGAAGAAAAAACAAAAACTCGGTTAGTTCCATATTTGTATGTCTTGTGTCAGATTATTATGATTTTGTTTTATTACGAGTGTGCACGCGTGGGGAGTATGATGTGTTCTAATATCATATATTGGAGAATAAAGGTAACTTTATAGAAGGAAGTTGAACAGTCATGCTTCGGACGCTACGACGTTGAAGCTCATTTCGATTTCTTTTAATGGAATTTTGTCTCGAGAGAAACTGGCTTGATTGGCATGAATTAATTAATTATGGATGTCACAAAGTTGTTTAGACCAGCGAAATATAAACACAATCTACACAAAATCTTGCCCGAATAAATCGTTCACTGTAAAGTACTGCAACACGCAAGTCAAATATTAGCTTAACTTCCTCATTGTGGTTCAATTATCTTTTCTCACAATATAATAGTTCTCTGTGCATCTTTTGCCAGAAAATTTAGGCTGATATCTTTTAAATTGTAATCTTGATTTTCTTGTAGCTAGTTACGTTTGATAATGATGTTAATAACAAAAACCAAAAGCAACAATAATGATAATGATAGTATTAATAATAATAATAATCATGATAATAACGGTGATTATGATAATTATAATAGCAATTTTGTTTACCCAGGAAAGCTTTATCAGCATTAATCCTATTTCTTCAGAGGGCCCTGTAATCAGGCGCGGATCCAGGGGGGGCGAGCGGGCCTTGCCCCCCCCCCCCGCAAAAAAAAAAAAAAAAAAAAAGAGAGAGAAGAAAGGAAAAGAAGAGAAAGGGAAAGAGGAGAGAAAGGGAAAGAAAGAAGAGGAAGAAGAAAAGAAAAGGGGGAAGAAGGAGATCGGGGGGCCGAAAGGGCCTTGCCTCCCAGGCTGTTGACCCCCCCCCCCCCCCCTCCCCCCCCCCCCATAAAAAAAATAAGAGAGAAGCGGAAGGAAAGGGAAAGGAAAAGAGGAGATACTGGCGTACTGATAGGGGGGGGGGGCTTAGTGGAAATCAAATTCAAACGTAGTTTATTTCTAATTCCACAACGGTGGATTACAAATAATGCTGAAATGACATCATTTCCGAGATTTTTCCTCACTGTTTAGTAAATTATACGTTTGTATGTGTTTGTTGGAAAATGACAAATTCCTAAATTTGCAGCCAGGCAAGAAATATGATTCTTGGGATTCCAACATGTCAGGGCCCGAGGTACGGCGGGGATCGGGAGCCTCGAGCTCCCCCCCCCCCCCACTTTTTTTGCAAAAGTATATTAAAGAGAAATAAAATAGAATGAGAGCAAGAAAGAAAGAATACTTAACTGCCAGTGTTAACAAATAATGAGGCATCAAAATATGCTCATCTGACCGTGATTAAATGCCTAAAACCCCTAAGCTTCCGTGGGCTCTGCCCCCTGGATCCCATCTAGGGCCCTACGGCGGGCCCTTAGATGCTCATCTGACGGTAATTTAATGCCTAAAACCCTTGATTTTGGGGGGCTCCGCCCCTTGGACCCAACGCCAAATAGTTACCTGCCAGTGTCACGAAATAATAAGGTATACAAAAAAAAATATGCTCATATGACCTTAATTAAACGCCTAAAACCTCTGAGCTTCCGGGGTCGGCTTCGCCGCCGCCCCAGACAAGGATTAACAATCGAGAACGGTACAGCGAATCGTCTTCTTTTTCTCATAATCTTATGAAACGTGAAGAGGGGGAACCTGAATTCAGACAAGGATTCAGAGGCGAGAACGGTTATTTTAATCTTTTATGATTTAATGAAACGTAAAAGCTTCCGCGCTTCACGCGGGATGGAGGGGGGAACTTAATTCCGACGAGGATTATTTTCGAGAGCGGTACAACGAATCGTCTTCTTTCTCAAATGATGTAATGAAAATTAAAAGCTTCCGCGCTTCGCGCAAGAGGGGGGAACCTGAATTCAGACGACGATTAAGAGTCGAGAACTGAACAGCAAATCGTCTTTTTTCTCTGATAATCTTATGAAACTTTCAAGCTTCCGCGCTTCGCGCGGGAGGGGGGAGGGGACCTGAATTCAGACGAGGATTAAGAGTCGAGAACGGTACAACGAATCGCCTTCTTTCTTCAATAGTTTAATGAAACGTCAAAGCTTCCGCGCTTCGCGCAGGAGGGGAAGGGGGTAAACTAAATTCAAACGAGGATTAAGAGCCAAGAACTGTACAACAAATCGTCTTTTTTCTCTAATGATTTAATGAAACGAAAAAAGCTTCTGCGCTTCGCGCGGGAGGGGGGAGAATCTAAATTCAGACGAGGATTATTTTCGAAAACGGTACAACGAATCGTCTTTTTTTTCTAATGATTTAAGGAAACTTAAAAGCTTCCGCGCTTTGCGCGGGAGGGGGTGGGGGTGATCCTGAATTCAGACGAGGATTAAGAGTCGAGAACTGTTCAGTCAATCGTCTTCTTTCTCTCATAGTCTTATGAAACTTAAAAGCTACCGCGCTTCACGCAAGAGGGGGGGGGGGGCGGGTACCTGAATTCTGACGAGGATTAAGAGTCGAGAACGGTACAACGAATCGTCTTCTTTCTCTAATGATTTAATGAAACGTAAAAGCTTCCGCGCTTTGCGCGGAGGGGGGGGGGGGGAGGGGGGGGAACTGAATTCAGACGAGGATTAAGATTCGAGAACGGTACAACGAATCGTCTTCTTTCTCTAATGATTTAATGAAACGTAAAAGCTTCCGCGCTTCGCGCGGAGGGGGGGGGGAGGGGGGGGGGGAAAACTGAATTCAGACGAGGATTAAGATTCGAGAACGGTTCAACGAATCGCCTCCTTTTTTTAAAGTTTAATGAAACGTCAAACCTTCCGCGCTTCGCGCGGAGGGGGGGGGGGGAGGGGGGGGGGGGAACTGAATCTAGACAAGGATTAAGAGTCGAGAACGGTTCAACGAATCGTCTTCTTTCTCTAATGATTTAATGAATCGTAAAAGCTTCTACGCTTCGCGCGGAAGGGGTAAACTGAATTCAGACGAGGATTAAGAGTCGAGAACTGTACAACGAATCGTTTTGTTTCTCTAATGATTTAATGAAACGTAAAAGCTTTCGCGCTTTGCGCGGGAGGGGGGGGGGAGAATCTAAATTAAGACGAGGATTATTTTCGAAAACGGTACAACGAATCGTCTTTTTTTTCTAATGATTTAAGGAAACTTAAAAGCTTCCGCGCTTTGCGCGGGAGGGGGAGGGGGTGATCCTGAATTCAGACGAGGATTAAGAGTCGAGAACTGTTCAGTCAATCGTCTTCTTTCTCTCATAGTCTTATGAAACTTAAAAGCTTCCGCGCTTCACGCGAGAGGGGGGGGGGGGC